>LR778258.1:43004735-43063932 GCA_902810595.1 Coregonus sp. 'balchen'
AGGCCAGAGGCTGGATAAGCAATGCTCGTTGGGTAGGACTGATCAGAGCAAAAGGTACGAGGTCCCGTTCCCCACTGTATAGGCAAGCACATGGTCTTGTAACAGATGCGAGCTTCAACTGGAAGCCAGTGGAGTGTGCGGAGGAGGGGGGGGTGACGTGAGAGAACTTGGGAAGGTTGAACACCAGACGGCCTGCGGCATTCTGGATGAGTTTGTAGGGGTTTAATGGCACAGGCAGGGAGCCCAGCCAACAGCGAGTTGCAGTAATCCAGACGGGAGATGACAAGTGCCTGGATTAGGACCTGTGCCGCTTCCTGTGTAAGGCAGGGTCGTACTCTCCGAATGTTGTAGAGCATGAACCTGCAGGATCGGGTCACCGCCTTGATGTTAGCGGAGAACGACAGGGTGTTGTCCAGGGTCACGCCAAGGCTCTTCGCACTCTGGGAGGAGGACACAACGGAGTTGTCAACCGTGATGGCGAGATCATGGAACGGGCAGTCCTTCCCCGGGAGGAAGAGCAGCTCCGTCTTGCCAGGGTTCAGCTTGAGGTGGTGATCCATCATCCATACTGATATGTCGGCCAGACATGCAGAGATGCGATTCGCCACCTGGTTATCAGAAGGGGGAAAGGAGATTAAGATCTGGGCTTTGACTAGGCCATTCCAAGACATATAAATGTTTCCCCTTAAATCACTCGAGTGTTGCTTTAGCAGTATGCTTAGGGTCATTGTCCTGCTGGAAGGTGAACCTCCATCCCAGTCTCAAATCTCTGGAAGACTGAAACAGGTTTCCCTCAAGAATTTCCCTGTATTTAGCGCCATCCATCATTCCTTCAATTCTGACCAGTTTCCCAGTCCCTGCCGATGAAAAACATCCCCACAGCATGATGCTGCCACCACCATGCTTCACTGTGGGGATGGTGTTCTCGGGTGATGAGAGGTGTTGGGTTTGCGCCAGACACAGCGTTTTCCTTGATGGCCAAAAGCTAAATTCTAGTCTCATCTGACCAGAGTACCTTCTTCCATATGTTTGGTGAGTCTCCCACATGTCTTTTGGTGAACACCAAACGTGTTTGCTTATTTTTTTCTTTAAGCAATGGCTTTTTTTCTAGCCACTCTTCCGTAAAGCCCAGCTCTGTGGAGTGTACGGCTTAAAGTGGTGCTATGGACAGATACTCCAATCTCCGCTGTGGAGCTTTGCAGCTCCTTCAGGGTTATCTTAATGCCCTCCTTGCCTGTTCCATGAGTTTTGGTAGGCGGCCCTCTCTTGGCAGGTTTGTGGTGCCATATTCTTTCATTTTTTAAATAATGGATTTAATGGTGCTCCGTGGGATGTTCAAAGTTTCTGATATTTTTTTGTAACCCAACTCTGATCTGTATTTCTCCACAACTTTGTCCTTGACCTGTTTGGAGAGCTCCTTGGTCTTCATGGTGCCGCTTGCTTGGTGGTGCCCCTTGCTTAGTGGTGTTGCAGACTCTGGGGCCTTTCAGAACAGGTGTATATATACTGAGATCATGTGACATACTATGTGACACTTAGATTGCTGTCAAGATCGTCTAAGGAGGGAGAGGACCAAGGCGCAGCGTTGAAAGCAAACATATTTATTTTATCAAGATCACACGATCAAAACAACGAAACGTGACGTCCTTGTTTACAAAAACAAACCAACACGGAACAAGAAACCACAACACAAAGTGAAAAGACCGATAGTTAAATATGGCTCCCAATCAGAGACAACCAGCTGTCACTCGTTGCCTCTGATTGGGAGTCACTCAGCCCAACATAGAAAATCAAACATAGAATACACACCCTGGCTCAACATAACATTGTCCCCAGAGCCAGGGCGTGACAGTACCCCCCCCCTAAAGGCGCGGACTCCGACCGCGCCAACTAAATCCCACAGGGGAGGGACCGGGTGGGCACTCCGCCTTGGCGGCGGATCCGGCTCCGGGCCTGATCCCCACTCCCTCTCCAACCCCCCAAAGTACCCCTGGTCCGGTCTGGCCCCGCTGGCCGGAGCCGGACTGACGATACGCACCCCTGGCTTGGTGCGTGGAGCAGGAATGGACCGGACTGGGCTGGCGACGCGCACCACAGACTTGGTGCGGAGAGCAGGAACGGGCCGGACAGGGCTGACGAAACGCACCACAGACTTGGTGCGGAGAGCAGGCACGGGCCGTGCCGGACTGATGACGCACACCACTGGCTTGGTGCGGGGAGCTTGGATGGGCCGGACTGGGCTGGCGACGCACCCCGTAGGCTTGGTGCGTGGAGCAGGGACTGGCCGGGCTGGGCTGGCGACGCACACCGTAGGCTTGGTGCGGAGAGCAGGAACGGGCCGGACAGGGCTGACGAAACGCACCACAGACTTGGTGCGGAGAGCAGGCACGGGCCGTGCCGGACTGATGACGCACACCACTGGCTTGGTGCGGGGAGCTTGGATGGGCCGGACTGGGCTGGCGACGCACCCCGTAGGCTTGGTGCGTGGAGCAGGGACTGGCCGGGCTGGGCTGGCGACGCACACCGTAGGCTTGGTGCGAGGGGCTGGAACAGGCCGGACCGTACTGGGGACACAACACCACTGGCTCTACCTCGGGATCTGGAACGGGCCGGACCGGACTGGTAACACACCCCAGTACCTCTCGCCGTGCCTCTACATCCTCCATCCCCTCTTCGACCAGTGGCCCCCGTAACCTGGCGGTCTCCTCTGGCAACCCGCTGGGCCGCTCTATCGCGGCCTCCTGCTGGTCCGACGTCGTGAGCCCCCCCCTAAAAAAATTCTGGGGGTCTCTCCTCCCCGTGGGCCAGGCCTCCATCGTTCTCGCCAGACTCTCACCCCACTGCTCCAAAGTCCAACCTCTCTCCTCTTCTCTTGGCTTGGCCCAGTCGAGACTCCTACTCAACTGCTCCCAAGTCCATCCTCTCTCTTCTTCATGCTGCTTGGTCCTGTTATGGTGGTTTCTTCTGTCAAGATCGTCTAAGGAGGGAGAGGACCAAGGCGCAGCGTTGAAAGCAAACATATTTATTTTATCAAGATCACACGATCAAAACAACGAAACGTGACGTCCTTGGTTACAAAAACAAACCAACACGGAACAAGAAACAACAACACAAAGTGAAAAGACCGATAGTTAAATATGGCTCCCAATCAGAGACAACCAGCTGTCACTCGTTGCCTCTGATTGGGAGTCACTCAGCCCAACATAGAAAATCAAACATAGAATACACACCCTGGCTCAACATAACATTGTCCCCAGAGCCAGGGCGTGACAATTGCACACAGGTGGACTTTATTTAATGAATTATGTGACTTCTGAAGGTAATTTGTTGCACCAGATCTTATTTAGGGGCTTCATAGCAAAGGTGGTGAATACATATGCACGCAGCACTTTTCCATTATTTATTTTGTAGACTTTTTTGAAAACACTTCACCAATTTTGACTATTTTTTGTGTGTCCATTACATGAAATCCAAATAAAAATCTATTTAAATTACAGGTTGTAATGAAACAAAATAGGAAAAACGCCAAGTGGGATGAATACTTTTGCAAGGAACTGTATACCTGTTTTTTATAGGTCAATTTATAGGCCAATGGTTCTATGGTCAGTGTGTACTCCAATGGTTCTATGGTCAGTGTGTACTCCAATGGTTCTATGGTCAGTGTGTACTCCAATGGTTCTGTGGTCAGTGTGTACTCCAATGGTTCTATGGTCAGTGTGTACTCCAATGGTTCTATGGTCAGTGTGTACTCCAATGGTTCTGTGGTCAGTGTGTACTCCAATGGTTCTATGGTCAGTGTGTACTCCAATGGTTCTGTGGTCAGTGTGTACTCCAATGGTTCTGTGGTCAGTGTGTACTCCAATGGTTCTGTGGTCAGTGTGTACTCCAATGGTTCTGTGGTCAGTGTGTACTCCATTGGTTCTATGGTCAGTGTGTACTTCAGTGGTTCTATGGTCAGTGTGTACTCCAATGGTTCTATGGTCAGTGTGTACTCCAGTGATTCTGTGGTCAGTGTGTACTCCAATGGTTCTATGGTCAGTGTGTACTCCAATGGTTCTGTGGTCAGTGTGTACTCCAATGGTTCTATGGTCAGTGTGTACTCCAATGGTTCTGTGGTCAGTGTGTACTCCAATGGTTCTATGGTCAGTGTGTACTCCAATGGTTCTATGGTCAGTGTGTACTCCAATGGTTCTGTGGTCAGTGTGTACTCCAATGGTTCTATGGTCAGTGTGTACTCCAATGGTTCTGTGGTCAGTGTGTACTCCAATGGTTCTATGGTCAGTGTGTACTCCAATGGTTCTGTGGTCAGTGTGTACTCCAGTGGTTCTGTGGTCAGTGTGTACTCCAATGGTTCTGTGGTCAGTGTGTACTCCAATGGTTCTATGGTCAGTGTGTACTCCAATGGTTCTGTGGTCAGTGTGTACTCCAGTGGTTCTGTGGTCAGTGTGTACTCCAATGGTTCTGTGGTCAGTGTGTACTCCAATGGTTCTATGGTCAGTGTGTACTCCAGTGGTTCTGTGGTCAGTGTGTACTCCAATGGTTCTGTGGTCAGTGTGTACTCCAATGGTTCTGTGGTCAGTGTGTACTCCAATGGTTCTGTGGTCAGTGTGTACTCCAGTGGTTCTGTGGTCAGTGTGTACTCCAGTGGTTCTGTGGTCAGTGTGTACGACAACCAGGGAGACTTGAATGAAGAATTGGCGTGTCCCAATCCTAAGGTAATGTACCCTAAATTGCTGTCTTCTATGGTGCCTTCATTTGGGCAATTTTGAAGGCAGCATTGATGTATCCTTCGCAATCCCATAACACCTCCGTTTGTTCAGTCAGTGAGCGTGTTGTTCACTGCCCCACCATCTCACGCTCCTACAGTAACTAAAATGTAAAGAAACATCTTCCGCTTGGTCGAATATGTTATCATGTGATGCTGCCTTCGAATCCCGTCTCCAATGGCAGTCACCTACTGGAGAAAATGCTACCCACTAAGGTCGGTGCCTTTGCAGGCAGGTAGGCAGCAGGCAGCTGCCTTTAGATTGGGACACAGCCATCATGCCCGTTGGGTCTACGGTCAGTGTCTATGACAGCTTAGTAAGGTTGCATTAGTTAGACAGATCATGTCCGTTGTAATGATCCCACATAGAGTTGAGAAGTCTTCCAGGTCCCTTTGACATCATGTCTGTTCTGGCTGTAAGATGTTGAAGCTGTCCTAGGGAGGTCACAGCTGTGGCGCTAGGGTGCCTTCCCCTTTGGGAGAGATTATACGCCTGGATCTGCCTCTTCTAATTAATGAGGAACTCAGGGGCTGTTCCAAATGGCACCCTATTCCCTGTATAGTGCACTGCTTTCGACCAGAGCCTGGTCCAATAGGCTGCCACGCAGTCAAGGAGAGCCGTGATGTGTCACTTTATTAGACCAATCAACATTTTCATCTCCTTTTTTATATTTAAATCACTCGCTCCTTTATAACAATACGAAAGAAGTGCAGTGTTAAAAAAATATATAAGAAAAAGCTAATTATTTTAGAGTGGCTGTTTTCCACTCCAAGGTATGTGGGAAGGATGAATCGATAGCTGTGCTCTCTAGTGCAGGATGGATCGTATTTCTTACCACTTCAAAGCTGACCATCGTGTCAGTCTGTCGCCTGCACCTCTTTCAATTCTCATGTTTCAGCATCAATGGTAGTGAATAATCAGACCCCTTGGAGTGGTGTGTAACAGGACTGTAGAATAGAGTAGAGGTATATGAGCTGGAATCTACACACACCGCTCTGTGCTGTCAGATGGTAAATCTCCCCCACCCTCCCCCACCCTCCCCCACCCTCCCCTCCCCTCCCCTCTCTCTCTCTCCCTCTCTCTCTCTCTCTCTCTCTCTCTCTCTCTTCTCTCTCTCTCTCTCTCTCTCTCTCTCTCTCTCTCTCTGTCTCTCTCTCTCTCTCCTCCCACTCTAAGAAAACATTGAACCGTTTGGATACTTTAACTCATGATTCCCATAAAGAGTGATCTACATTCCATCCTTGCACTCTGCCCAATCGTTATGCCCAGTATATTATAATAATATATAGTAATGTATGGCTGAATTGATTTTAATGGTCCTGTGTTGTGCTGCGGTGTTGTAGGTGGTTGTGGGCTGTGAAGAACAGACAGAATAGAATAGAAAGTCATATTTTCACTCAAATAAAATTGTTTTGGCATTCTCTATGTTGGGTCCTTCCCCGCAAGCAGGCAAATCGAACACTCTGTCGTATTGTGATGTTTTACTGAGTTGTTTTACTCGGTTGCAGAGTTGTTCAGTGTGTAATGGTTAGAAAGAGGTTCTGGCATTCTCTATGTTCCTGGGTGGTTGATGTATCATTCTCTATGTTCCTGGGTGGTTGATGTGTCATTCTCTATGTTCCTGGGTGGTTGGTGTATCATTCTCTATGTTCCTGGGTGGTTGGTGTGTCATTCTCTATGTTCCTGGGTGGTTGATGTGTCATTCTCTATGTTCCTGGGTGATTGATGTATCATTTCCATGGTCTAATGGAATGAAGAAGTCTTAGGAGATTAAAGAAAACAGACAGGGGGAGAGTATGTTTCCATGGTTAGGGTGACAGGGAGAGAGTATGTTTCCATGGGTTAGGGTGACAGGGAGAGAGTATGTTTCCATGTGTTAGGGTTACAGGGGGAGAGTATGTTTCCATGTGTTAGGGTTAAGACGTTTTAGAGTTGAAAGAAAACAGACAGGGGAAGATTTGTTTCCATGACTAAATACCCTGTACATCAGTTGATCTGACTGCAGCTTACTGTTTCTGATCTCCACACTAAAGACAGCCTGAAGGGGATATGTGCATCCCAAATGGTACCCTATTCTGTTTATAGTGCACTACTTGTACCAGGACCCATAGGGAATAAGGTGCAATTTCTGAAGCACTCTTGGTCTTTTTCAGTGAAGCTAGTTCTGTGCCGAGACAAACAAAAACACACTCACCCCTGAATGGTACAGCTCAATCTGATGCTGTTGCTTTGACCTTCCACCACTGGTCAGAACAGTAAATCAGGAAACTGATTCTAAAGCAGTAAGAACCTTTAGATCTATTGTAAACACAATGCTTTGTTGTGATCCATAGTGCAGGAGGGTTAAATATTAATTATCTATTGTAACACAAGTCTTTGTTGTGATCCATAGTCCAGGAGGGTTAAATATTAATTATCTATTGTAACACAAGTCTTTGTTGTGATCCATAGTGCAGGAGGGTTAAATATTAATGATCTATTGTAACACAAGTCTTTGTTGTGATCCATAGTGCAGGAGGGTTAAATATCGATGATTTTCAGTCTGTCTGTCTGTTTCTGTTGTGAGTGGGGAAGGCTATGGTGCCATGTGGGAGGATGGAGAGAGAGAATGGAGAAAGAGGACAGATAGAGAGAGGGGATGGAGAGAGAGAATGGAGAAAGAGGACAGATAGAGAGAGGGGATGGAGAGAGAGAATGGAGAAAGAGGACAGATAGAGAGAGGGGATGGAGAGAGAGAATGGAGAAAGAGGACAGATAGAGAGAGGGAATGGAGGAGAGGGGGAGAGAGAGAGGGGATGGAGAGAGAGAGGGAGGAGGGAGAGAGAGAGGAGGAGAGAGAGCGAGGGATGGAGAGAGAGATGGGGATGGAGAGAGAGAGAGAGAGAGAGGGGATGGGAGAGAAGAGGGGATGGAAGAGAGAGAGGGGATGGAGAGAGAGAGGGGATGGAGAGAGAGAGGGGATGGAGAGAGAGAGAGAGAGAGAGAGAGAGGGGATGGAGAGAGAGAGGGGATGGAGAGAGAGAGGAGATGGAGAGAGAGAGGGGATGGAGAGAGAGGGATGCAGCGAGGTGGATCGGAGGCAGGTGGCTTTAATAATGAATGAGACTGGCTGTGTTGAGGAGAGGAGAGGAGAGGAGACTCCCTGGATCTTGACATGCCTCCCCCAGCCCCCAGCCCTCATCCTCCCTCAGTCCCCAGCCCCCAGCCCTCATCGGTCAGAGCAGAGCAGATATATGCCACCAACATGTTCATCTTGTTCAATGAAATAAATGAGTATAATGAAGACATACTGGAAGTGGAGGCAGACAGACAGACAGACAGACAGACAGGACAGACAGACAGACAGACAGGCAGGCAGACAGACAGACAGACAGACAGACAGACAGACACAGACAGACAGACAGACAGACAGACAGACAGACAGACAGACAGACAGACAGACAGACAGACAGACAGACAGACAGACAGACAGACACAGACACAGACACAGACACAGACAGACAGACAGGAAATTCAACCAATATGAGCTTTTCCATTGAGAGATGTTGTTGTTGTTGTTGTTGTTGTCATCCTAGACATAGCTTTAAACCTTCTGACAACAACCAGTTGAATGTTGATGTTTTTGTGTTTGTTTTCCAGACACAGCTTTAATGAAGAATCAGACCTTCTAACGACGCTAGTATGGGGTCGCCATGGAAACCCCTTCTCCTGCTGTCCGTCATCAGTGGCCTTTCAGGTAATATAGTAGGAGATACCCACAATGCAACGCTAGGTGATAAGCTGAAGGTTTTCCTGCTCTTTTACAGCGTGTGACGCTGTTTGTCGTCGTCTGTCTTCTGTCTGTTGTCTGTCTGTAACTGATGTTGTTGTGTTGTGTTGTGTTGTGTCTCGTGTCTTGTTGAGATCGTCTGTCTATTGTCTGTCTGTATGGTGTCTGCTGGACGGGACAGCCACAGATATAACATCCCTAATGGAACCAGTTCTTCCTGCTATTGCAAAATCTTGGGGTGGGGGTGGGGTGTAGGGGGTGGTGGGGGGTGTAGGGGGGTGGTGGGGAGGTGTGGGATGGGGGGGTGGGGTGTAGGGGGTGGGGGTGTAGGGGGGTGGGGGGGTGTAGGGGGTGGTGGGGGGTAGGGGGTGGTGGGGGTTAGGGGTGGTGGGGGGGGGGTGTAGGGGGTGGGGGGGTTTAGGGGGGGGGGGTGTGGGGGGTGGGGGGTAGGGGGTGGTGGGGGTGTAGTGGTGGGGGTGGTGGGGGTTAGGGGGGTGGTGGGGGTGTAGGGGGTGGTGGGGGTGTATAGGGTGTGGTGGGGGTGTATAGGGGGTGGTGGGGTGTGTGGGGTGTGTAGGGGGGTGGTGGGGTGTAGGGGGGTGGTGGGGGTGTTAGGGGGGGTGGTGGGGGTGGTAGGGGGGTGGTGGGGGTTGTAGGGGGTGGTGGGGTGTAGGGGGGTGGTGTGTGTTTTAAAATTGATCCAGGAGAGATTGCACTGTTGACTGAATAATATGCAAAACCTGCAGATCTGCCAAACCTTTGTGTGTGTGTGTGTGTGTGTGTGTGTGTGTGTGTGTGTGTGTGTGTGTGTGTGTGTGTGTGTGTGTGTGTGTGTGTGTGTGTGTGTGTGTGTGTGTGTGTGTGGTGTGTGTGTGTGTGTGTGTGTGCGTGGGTGTGTGGGTGGGTGGGTGTGTTCCAGGTCTATTAGTGAAAAACAGGATCTTCCAGAGACATGAGACTGATGTTCAATGAATACTGCAGCAGCTTTCTGCAGAACACTTCCCTTGTGACACCTCGATTAATTAATGAAAGCAACATTTAATTTGTTGATACCTGCTACTGCTGATATCTGATACTGTAGAGAATCATGTTGGTGATATCTGCTACTGGTGATATCTGCTACTGGTGATATCTGCTACTGGTGATATCTGATACTGGTGATATCTGCTACTGGTGATATCTGATACTGGTGATATCTGCTACTGGTGATATCTGCTACTGGTGATATCTGCTACTGGTGATATCTGATACTGGTGATATCTGCAAATGGTGATATCTGATACTGGTGATATCTGATACTGGTGATATCTGATACTGGTGATATCTGCTACTGGTGATATCTGCTACTGGTGATATCTGATACTGGTGATATCTGATACTGGTGATATCTGCTACTGGTGATATCTGCTAATGGCGATATCTGATACTGGTGATATCTGCTACTGGTGATATCTGCTAATGGTGATATTTGATACTGGTGATATCTGATACTGGTTATATCTGATACTGGTGATATCTGCTAATGGCGATATCTGCTACTGGTGATATCTGCTACTGGTGATATCTGCTACTGGTGATATCTGCTACTGGTGATATCTGCTACTGGTGATATCTGATACTGGTGATATCTGCTAATGGCGATATCTGCTACTGGTGATATCTGCTACTGGTGATATCTGCTACTGGTGATATCTGATACTGTAGAGAATCTCAACTGTAGCATGGTTCTCTACAGCAGCACCCCCAAACTCATAGACACAACATGATCCGTCTACCACCCAACTCATAGACACAACATGATCCGTCTACCCCCCAACTCATAGACACAACATGATTTCTCTACACCCCCCCCCCCACACAACTCATCAACCCAATGTGATCCCTCTACCCCCCCACACATGTCACGATCGTCAAAATGAGCGGACCAAGGCGCAGCGTGAAATGCGTACATCTTTTAATAGTACTTAGCAACAACATAACAAAACAAAACAACAAAACGAAACTAGAAGTCCTCGGTCATAACACAAACCTACACGGAACAAGATCCCACCAAAGGCAAGTGCACAATAGGCTGCCTAAGTATGGTTCCCAATCAGAGACAACAAGCAACAGCTGATTCACGTTGCCTCTGATTGAGAACCACCCCGGCCAACATAGAAACACATAAACTAGATCGTGAACATAGAACACAAAACATAGACCCTACACACCCTGGCTCAACATATAAGAGTCCCCAGAGCCAGGGCGTGACAACACAACTCATAAACCCAATGTGACGCCCCCCCAACTCATGAACCCAATGTGACCCCCCCGACTCATCAACCCAATGTGATCCCTCCCTCCTGTACCCAGGCTTCCTGCCTGCCTGCACCATTGATGTTACAGTCCATTAGTAACACTTAAGCACAGATAATATCCTAAATTAATTTAATTATTTCCTCTTTCAATTCAATTAACTCGGAGCTACCGACAGTGGATGGCATGTGCATGACAGTGACTACCCAGGGGGAAAACTCAGATTGATGTCTTCTGATTGCCAAGTGTGTATAATGATTTGATGCAGCTTGTAGGCCTACTGACGGCTTGCTATATGTTTTAGTGATATAGTGCTTCCTTTGAGTTGGGCGGCAGGTGGCTTAGTGGTTAAGAGTGTTGTGCCAGTAACCAAAAGGTCGCTGGTTATAATCCCCGAGCCAACTAGGTGAAAAATGTGCCCTTGAGCAAGGCACTTAACCCTAATGTCGCTCTGGATAAGAGCGTCTGCTAAATGACTAAAATCTAGAGGATTTTGGGAATGGCCCACTGCATTGGCATCACTTATGTAAAAGCCACAATAAAGCATCATTACATTATACGTCAAATATGTTTCTTTGTTCCTGTTGTCCTTCTTGTGTCAGAACCAGGATCTGCATACTTCCTGGTTCATTCAGTCATACCCACCTGCATACTTCCTGGTTCATTCAGTCATACCCACCTGCATACTTCCTGGTTCATTCAGTCATACCCACCTGCATACTTCCTGGTTCATTCAGTCATACCCACCTGCATACTTCCTGGTTCATTCAGTTCATACCCACCTGCATACTTCCTGGTTCATTCAGTCATACCCACCTGCATACTTCCTGGTTCATTCAGTCATACCCACCTGCATACTTCCTGGTTCATTCAGTCATACCCACCTGCATACTTCCTGGTTCATTCAGTCATACCCACCTGCATACTTCCTGGTTCATTCAGTCATACCCACCTGCATACTTCCTGGTTCATTCAGTCATACCCACCTGCATACTTCCTGGTTCATTCAGTCATACCCACCTGCATACTTCCTGGTTCATTCAGTCATACCCACCTGCATACTTCCTGGTTCATTCAGTCATACCCACCTTGTTTGCTATGCATGGACATCTCTGCTGTAGTTTCTCCCCAGGCCAGAGACAGTAATCACACCAACCAGACAGACGGGTCCTGACTTTGGTCCTCTCTGGCCATGGGTTGTATCACCCTTAGCACCTCAGGACGCTGCTGGGTCTATTGGAGGAAGGCTGTTCAGAGGGTTACATGAGATCACTCCACGGGTCATTAAAACATCAACAGTTTAATGCTACATTATTAATATAAACGTCAAATGGAACTTTCAGTGGAGCGTGTGTCTGTTTTGTTTTGGATGAGAATGAGACAAGCATGGACTCTCTGCTATCTCCCTGGGGATACCTGCTACTGGACAGCATGGTCTCTCTGCTATCTCCCTGGGGATACCTGCAACTGGATAGCATGGTCTCTCTGCTATCTCCCTGGGGATACCTGCTACTGGACAGCATGGACTCTCTGCTATCTCCCTGGGGATACCTGCTACTGGACAGCATGGTCTCTCCCTGGGGATACCTGCAACTGGATAGCATGGACTCTCCCTGGGGATACCTGCTACTGGATAGCATGGTCTCTCCCTGGGGATACCTGCTACTGGACAGCATGGTCTCTCTGCTATCTCCCTGGGGATACCTGCTACTGGATAGCATGGTCTCTCTGCTATCTCCCTGGGGATACCTGCTACTGGATAGCATGGTCTCTCCCTGGGGATACCTGCTACTGGATAGCATGGTCTCTCCCTGGGGATACCTGCTACTGGATAGCATGGTCTCTCCCTGGGGATACCTGCTACTGGATAGCATGGTCTCTCCCTGGGGATACCTGCTACTGGATAGCATGGTCTCTCCCTGGGGATACCTGCTACTGGATAGCATGGACTCTCCCTGGGGATACCTGCAACTGGATAGCATGGTCTCTCCCTGGGGATACCTGGTACTGGACAGCATGGTCTCTCCCTGGGGATACCTGCTACTGGATAGCATGGTCTCTCTGCTATCTCCCTGGGGATACCTGCTACTGGACAGCATGGTCTCTCTGCTATCTCCCTGGGGATACCTGCAACTGGATAGCATGGACTCTCCCTGGGGATACCTGCTACTGGACAGCATGGTCTCTCTGCTATCTCCCTGGGGATACCTGCAACTGGACAGCATGGTCTCTCTGCTATCTCCCTGGGGATACCTGCTACTGGACAGCATGGACTCTCTGCTATCTCCCTGGGGATAACATGCTACTGGACAGCATGGTCTCTCTGCTATCTCCCTGGGATACCTGCAACTGGACAGCATGGTCTCTTGCATCTCCCTGGGATACATGCAAAGGGTTAGAATGGTCTCTCTGCTGTCTCCCTGGGATACCTGCTACTGATAGCATGGTCTCTCCCTGGGGAACTGCAACTGGATAGCATGGACTCTCCTGGGGATACCTGCAACTGGAAGCATGGACTCTCCCTGGGATACCTGTACGGACAGCATGGTCTCTCCTGGGGATAACTGCACTGGACAGCATGGCTCTCTGTATCTCCCTGGGATACCTGCAACTGGATAATGATCTCCCTGGGGATACCTGCTACTGGACAGCATGTACTCTCTATCTCCCTGGGGTACCTGCAACTGGTGATGGCTCTTCCCTGGGATACTGCTATGAGCAGCTGGTCTCTCCCTGGGATAACTGCTACGGACAGCATGGCTCTCGTGCTATCTCCCTGGGGATACTGCAACTGGATAGCATGGACTCTCTGGGGATACCTGCTACTGGACAGCATGGTCTCTGATCTCCCTGGGGATACCTGCAACTGGATAGCATGTCTCTCCCTGGATAACTGCTACTGGACAGCATGGTCTCTCTGCTATCTCCTGGGAGATACTGCAACTGGATAGCATGGACTCTCCTGGGATACCTGCTACTGGACAGCATGGTTCTTCCCTGGGGATAACTGCTACTTGGACACAGGTCTCTTGCTATCTCCCTGGGATACCTGCAACGGATGCATGGACTTCCCTGGGATACCTGCTACTGGACAGCATGGTCTCTCCTGGGGATAATGCTACTGGACAGCATGGTCTCTCTGCTATCTCCCTGGGGATACCTGCAATGGAAGATGGTCTCTCCTGGGATACCTGCAACTGGATGGCATGGACTCTCTGGGAACCTGCTACGGACGGCATGGTCTCTCCACTGGGGATACCTGCAACTGGATAGCATGGTCTCTCCCTGGGGAACCTGCTATGGACAGCATGGTCTCTCCCTGGGGCTAGGATAACCTGCTACCTCGGACAGCATGGTCTCTCCCTGGGGATACCTGCTACTGGACAGCATGGTCTCTCTGCTATCTCCCTGGGGATACCTGCAACTGGATAGCATGGTCTCTCCCTGGGGATACCTGCAACTGGATAGCATGGACTCTCCCTGGGGACGGCCTGTATCATCTATTGTTCTATGTGGTTGAATGTCTCTGTAGACTCACATTGCTGCAAATTACAATATACTGTATGTTCTCATCTGGAAATGTATTATGTGTGCTAACTATGGAAGTATGGACAATTTACAATTGACTAAATGAACGAATAAATGAATGGCAGTTGTTTTCCTTATATGGAAAGCATAGAGGTCATGACCCTCCCTCTTCAACAATGACAGACACATACTCTGACATACTACAGTGCAGCAGTGAAGGGCTGTTCTCAAACACCATGAACAGCTGATACAAATTCATTTAGTAGAGCCATTTATGACTAATCCAGTCATATCACTGACAGTCTGCAGAGCACTCTAAAAGGGAGACAAATAAAGAATACCTTATTATACATTCCTGCATCACTTTAACCAACATTAAATCCAGCTTATATTGTACACTCTTAGAAAAAAAGGGTTCCAAAAGGGTTATTTGGCTGTCCCCATAGGAGAACCCTTTTTGTTCTACATGGAACCAAAAGGGTTCTACCTGGAACCAAAAAGGGTTCCTCAAAGGGTTCTCCTATGGGGAAAACCAAATAATCCTTTTAGGTTCTAGGTAGCACCTTTTTTTCTAAGAGTGTAATTGCATTCGCTGTCCCATAAGTATGCACATACAGTAACACACTATTTTAGTACTCTGTTGAGGCTTTCTGTGTCACGGAATCAGCCGAGGCTGCTCCTCCTCCTTGCTCGGGCAGGCTTCGGCGTTCGTCGTCCCCGGAGTACTAGCTGCCACCGATCTATGTTTCTGTGTTTGACTTGTTTTGTCTTGATTGTGTACACCTGTTTCCTATTATGTTGTATTGTATTCCCTATTTAACCCTCTGTCGTTCATTGTGTGTTGTGTGTGATTGTTCTCGTCATTTTCGGCAGTTGCTAGTGTGCGGGTATTCTCCTCCCTGTTTGGAGGTTGTTTTGTACTCTGGTTACTTTGTTAGTAAAGTATCGTTTCCAGTAGCTCGGTGTCCTGCGTTTGACTTTGCCTACCGCATTCACGTCGCATTTTGACAGAATCACACACCACTCATGGAGTCAGCAGGAGAGGCGGTGCCAGCTGGATCTATGGAGGCACGCGTTGAACACCAAGCGGCCATGATCCAGGCTCTCGGCACCGCCATGGAACGGGTGGTGAACACCATTGAGCGATGGGAAAGAGGGGGTCTACCTATACCCCCTCCAACGATACCACCACCATCGGGGATGCCCATCGTTTCACCTCCGGGGTCCAGTGGGATTCGGCTCTCGCTCCCGAGGGCTTATGATGGCACAGCGGCCGGGTGCCAGGGTTTCCTACTCCAGGTTGAACTCTACCTAGCAACCATTCACCCGGCGCCCTCGGGATACGAGAGCGTGTCCGCCCTCATCTCCTGTCTGTCCGGCAAGGCGCTGGAGTGGGCCAACGCCGAGTGGGGTGGGATAGACGCCGCTACGGTCAACTATGCGGAGTTCACCCGCCGCTTCCGGGCAGTATTCGATCATCCACCAGAGGGTAAGGCGGCGGGTGAGCGTCTATTCCACCTTAGACAGGGGAGGAGAAACGCACACGAGTTCGCGCTGGACTTCCGGACGCTGGCTGCCAACGCGGGATGGAATGAGAGGGCCCTCATCGACCACTATAGATGTAGCCTGAGGGAGGACGTGCGTTGGGAATTGGCCTGCAGGGATACCAACCTCAGCTTTGATCAACTGGTGGACATGTGGATACGCCTGGATACCCTGTTGGCTACCCGCGGACGTCCGGATTCGGGGCCGTCCATTCCTTCCCCCAGCACTTCCGAGCCGACCCCTATGGAGCTCGGGGTGCTGGTGCTAGGGAGACAAGGAGGGAGACCAGGAGGGAGGCCGTCCCCTGCACCAACTGTGGCCGCAGAGGACACACTGCTGGTTGGTGCTGGGGAGGGTCTCCTAGGAATCGCCTCCGTGACACAGAGAAGAGCAGTCTCAGTTGAATGACCAGTCTTGAAACCTGACTGGTTTGGATCAAGAAGGTCATTCTGAGAGAGATAGCAGGAGAGTTGGCTATATATGGCACGCTCAAGAGTTTTGGAGAGAAAAGAAAGAAGGGATACTGGTCTGTAGTTGTCGACATCAGAGGGATCGAGTGTAGGTTTTTTGAGGAGGGGTGCAACTCTTGCTTTCTTGAAGATGGAAGGGACATAGCCAGCGGACAAGGATGAGTTGATGAGCGAGGTGAGGAGAGGGAGAAGGTCTCCGGAAATGGTCTGGAGAACAGAGGAGGGGATAGGGTCAAGCAGGCAGGTTGTTGGGCGGCCGGCCGTCACAAGTCGCAAGATTTCATCTGGAGAGAGAGGGGAGAAAGAAGTCAAAGCATAGGGTAGGGCATTGTGAGCAGGACCAGCGGTGTCATTTGACTTAATAAATGAGGATCGGATGTCGTCAACCTTCTTTTCAAAATGGTTGATGAAGTCATCCACAGAGAGGGAGGAGGGAGGGTGAGGAGAAGGAGTATTCAGCAGGGAAGAGAAGGTGGCAAAGAGCTTCCTAGGGTTAGAGGCAGAGGCTTGGAATTTAGAGTGGTAAAAAGTTGCTTTAGCAGCAGAAACGGAGGAAGAGAATGTAGAGAGGAGGGAGTGAAAAGATGACAGGTCCACAGGAGTCTAGTTTTCCTCCATTTCCGCTCGGCTGCCCGGAGCCCTGTTCTGTGAGCTCGCAATGAATCGTCAAGCCACGGAGCAGGAGGGGAGGACCGAGCCGGCCGGGAGGATAGGGGACATAGAGAGTCAAAAGATTCAGAGAGGGAGGAGAGGAGGGTTGAGGAGGCAGAATCAGGAGATTGGAGGGAGAACGATTTAGCAGAGGGAAGATATGATAGGATGGAAGAGGAGAGAGTAGCGGGAGAGAGAGAGTGAAGGTTGCGACGGCACATTACCATCTGAGTAGGGGCAGAGTGAGTAGTGTTGGAGGAGAGCGAGAGAGAAAAGGATACAAAGTAGTGGTCGGAGACTTGGAGGGGAGTTGCAGTGAGATTAGTAGAAGAACAGCATCTAGTAAAGATGAGGTCAAGCATATTGCCTGCCTTTTGAGTAGGGGGGGACGGTGTGAGGGTGAGGTCAAAAGATGAAAGGAGTGGAAAGAAGGAGGCAGAGAGAAATGAGTCAAAGGCAGACGTAGGGAGGTTAAAGTCACCCAGAACTGTGAGGGATGAGCCATCCTCAGGAAAGGAACTTATCAAGGCGTCAAACTCATTGATGAACTCTCCAAGGGAACCTGGAGGGCGATAAATGATAAGGATGTTAAGCTTGAATGGGCTAGTGACTGTGACAGCATGGAATTCAAATGAGGAGATAGACAGATAAAGTCCTTGATTTTTTGTTAAAACATCATAGAGGATTTTTAGCATTTCTCCTGCTATTTATTCAAGGCATGGTCCAGCTCTGAGCACTGCATGCAAATAAATAACAATCAATTAATTGCCCAATGATGCTCGAAAAGGAAACCATATTTCTCATGCATGACTCCTTTGCCCTTAGACAAAATGCATCACTTACATCTACAGCATAGCCATCTCTCAAGCCACTACCCAGTGCCAACAGCAGCCTAACACTAGCCACTACCCAGTGCCAACAGCAGCCTAACACTAGCCACTACCCAGTGCCAACAGCAGCCTAACACTAGCCACTACCCAGTGCCAACAGCAGATGGTTATATCTGTTTCTCCACCTCCCATTACCTCTAATTTCTCATAACAATTCAATGCTCTGATCACAAATAGGAACACTGATAAGGTGGTGTTGAAGGAGTCAGGCGCAGGAGGGCATCACCAGGTATTCATAATGCCCCGTGGTTGTGCTGAATGCTGTCTTCCACTCATCTCCCTCTCGGATACGCACCAGGTTGTACGCACTCCTGAGATCTAATTTGGTGAAGAAGCACGCCCCATGCATTGATTCAATCACCGAAGGAATGAGGGGGAGAGGATAACTAAATCTTATCGTCTCCCTGTTCAGTGATCGATAATCAATGCACGGGGGCAGACCTCATCCTTCTTCTTCACAAAGAAGAAACTTGAGGAGGCAGGTGAAGTGGAGGGACGTATATACCCAGGGACTCGGTTTCAGCCTGTGACAGGGAGTATATACAGTGGGGAGAACAAGTATTTGATACACTGCCGATGTTGCAGGTTTTCCTACTTACAAAGCATGTAGAGGTCTGTAATTTTTATCATAGGTACACTTCAACTGTGAGAGACAGAATCTAGAAAATCACATTGTATGATTTTTAAGTAATTAATTTGCATTTTATTGCATGACATAAGTATTTGATCACCTACCAACCAGTAAGAATTCCGGCTCTCACAGACCTAAAGAGTTAATCAGGGGGATTTTTCAACAAATAGTATTTACCTTTCCATAGTAGCAAGATCTTATCTATTTTTGCTAACTTTCTATTAAAATGTATTGGAGTGAGATCATTTATTCCTTTTGCGATATGTATTCCAACTGTATCCACATCACCATCAGACCATTTTATTTTTAAAACTACACGGTAATGTAAAAACTGTATCATTTATCATAATTTGGTTGTAATCCAGAGTGGTTAGAAAATGTATCTAGATCCTCTATTTGGCTGTGGAGGGATTCAAGTTGTGGATTTAAAACAAAACATGTATCATCAGCGTACAATGACACCTTTGTTTTTAAGCCCTGGATTTCTAATCCCTTGATATTATTGTTGGATCTGATTTTAATAGCTAACATTTCGATGGCCATAATAAATAGATATGCCGATAATGGACAACGTTGTTTTACTCCTCTTGACAGTTTAAAACTTTCTGAGAAATAGCCATTATTTGCTATTTTACACCTAGGGTTACTAAACATGATTTTAACCCATTTTATAAGAGATTCTCCAAAATTGAAATGCTCCAGGCATGTATATATAAACTCCAGTCGTACTTTATCAAAAGTCTTTTCAAAGTCAGCTATGAATAGCAGGCCTGGTTTCCCAGATTTTTCATAGTGTTCTATTGTTTCCAGTACTTGCCTTATATTATCTCCAATTTTCGTCCATGTAAAAAACCTGTCTGATTAGGATGAATAATATCTGACAATACCTTTTTAATTATATGCGCTATACATTTTGCTAGACTTTTTGCGTTACAACACTGAAGTGTAAGGGGCCTCCAATTTTTTTAATGGACTTGATCTTTATATTTCCCACTTGTATCCTGTTTCAGTAATAATGAAATCAGACCTTCTTCTTGAGTGTCTGATAATCTACTATTTACATAGGAGTGATTAAAACATGCTAATAACGGTCCTCTGAGTATATAGTGGGGGGAAAAAGTATTTAGTCAGCCACCAATTGTGCAAGTTCTCCCACTTAAAAAGATGAGAGAGGCCTGTAATTTTCATCATAGGTACACGTCAACTATGACAGACAACTTGAGAAAAGAAATCCAGAAAATCACATTGTAGGATTTTTTATGAATTTATTTGCAAATTATGGTGGAAAATAAGTATTTGGTCACCTACAAACAAGCAATATTTCTGTCTCTCACAGACCTGTAACTTCTTCTTTAAGAGGCTCCTCTGTCCTCCACTCGTTACCTGTATTAATGGCACCTGTTTGAACTTGTTATCAGTATAAAAGACACCTGTCCACAACCTCAAACAGTCACACTCCAAACTCCACTATGGCCAAGACCAAAGAGCTGTTAAAGGACACAAGAAACAAAATTGTAGACCTGCACCAGGCTGGGAAGACTGAATATGCGGTAGGTAAGCAGCTTGGTTTGAAGAAATCAACTGTGGGAGCAATTATTAGGAAATGGAAGACATACAAGACCACTGATAATCTCCCTCGATCTGGGGCTCCACGCAAGATCTCACCCCGTGGGGTCAAAATGATCATAAGAACGGTGAGCAAAAATCCCAGAACCACACGGGGGGACCTAGTGAATGGCCTGCAGAGAGCTGGGACCAAAGTAACAAAGCCTACCATCAGTAACACACTACGCCGCCAGGGACTCAAATCCTGCAGTGCCAGACATGTCCCCCTGCTTAAGCCAGTACATGTCCAGGCCCGTCTGAAGTTTGCTAGAGTGCATTTGGATGATCCAGAAGAGGATTGGGAGAATGTCATATGGTCAGATGAAACCAAAATAGAAACCTTTTGGTAAAAACTCAACTCGTCGTGTTTGGAGGACAAAGAATGCTGAGTTGCATCCAAAGAACACACCAACACCATACCTACTGTGAAGCATGGGGGGTGGAAACATCATGCTTTGGGGCTGTTTTTCTGCAAAGGGACCAGGACGACTGATCCGTGTAAAGGAAAGAATGAATGGGGCCATGTATCGTGAGATTTTGAGTGGAAAACCTCCTTCCATCAGCAAGGGCAATGAAGATGAAACATGGCTGGGTCTTTCAGCATGACAATGATCCCAAACACACCGCCCGGGCAACGAAGGAGTGGCTTCGTAAGAAGCATTTCAAGGTCCTGGAGTGGCCTAGCCAGTCTCCAGATCTCAACCCCATAGAAAATCTTTGGAGGGAGTTGAAAAGTCCGTGTTGCCCAGCGAGAGCCCCAAAACATCACTGCTCTAGAGGAGATCTGCATGGAGGAATGGGCCAAAATACCAGCAACAGTGTGTGAAAACCTTGTGAAGACTTACAGAAAACGTTTGACCTGTGTCATTGCCAACAAAGGGTATATAACAAAGTATTGAGAAACTTTTGTTATTGACCAAATACTTATTTTCCACCATAATTTGCAAATAAATTCATTTAAAATCCTACAATGTGATTTTCTGGATTTTTTTTTCTCATTTTGTCTGTCATAGTTGACATGTACCTATGATGAAAATTACAGCCCTCTCTCATCTTTTTAAGCGGGAGAACTTGCACAATTGGTGGCTGACTAAATACTTTTTTTCCCCACTGTATCAAAAAAGGTTTGGTATACCTCAACTGGTATGCCATCCAACCCTGGAGTTTTCCCGGACTTAAAGTATTTAATTGCCTCCAGAAGTTCATCCTCTGTAATTCACCTTCACATGAGTCTTTCTGTATGGCTGTTAATTTGACATTATCAATAGAAAAAAATCCACACAATTAGCTTCAGTTAGAGGAGATGGAGGAGACTGAAACGAAAACATATGCTTAAAGTACTTTGCTTCCTCCTTCAAAATATAATTTGGTGAATCATGGGTGACTCCGTCATTTGTAACTAGTTTCGGTAAATTCTTTTTGGTAGCATTTCTATGTTGAAGATAAAAAAATAATTTGGTGCATTTTTCCCATATTCCATCAAGTTTGCTTTATTTTTAATAATATATTACACTAGATCTTTCCTGAATAAGTTCCTCCATTTCTTTTTGTTTTTCCTCTAATTTATTCTGAGCCTCTATGTTACAGTTTTTATTGCTATCTTTCTGTTCTGTTAGACCTTCTATTTCCTTTGTTAGTATGGACTCTTGACCTAAATTGCTTTTGTTTTTGAGATGAGTACTGAAATGCATGGCCTCTAAAGGCACATTTAAAAGTGTCCCATACAAGAAGGGGATTTGCTGTACCTATGTTATGTCGGAAAAATTCAGTTATAAATTCCTCTGTCCTAGTTAAAAACAAGTTATCATCCAATAGGCTTTGATTGAATTTCCAATATCCTCGTCCACGACAGTTAGGAAGGTGGGCAGGCAGTTAGGCAGGTGGGCAGGCAGTTAGGCAGGTGGACAGGCAGTTAGGCAGGTGGGCAGGCAGTTAGGCAGGTGGGCAGGCAGTTAGGAAGGTGGGCAGGCAGTTAGGAAGGTGGACAGGCAGTTAGGCAGGTGGGCAAGCAGTTAGGAAGGTGGACAGGCAGTTAGGCAGGTGGGCATGCAGTTAGGAAGGTGGGCAGGCAGTTAGGAAGGTGGACAGGCAGTTAGGCAGGTGGGCAGGCAGTTAGGAAGGTGGACAGGCAGTTAGGCAGGTGGGCAGGCAGTTAGGAAGGTGGGCAGGCAGTTAGGAAGGTGGGCAGGCAGTTAGGAAGGTGGACAGGCAGTTAGGCAGGTGGGCAGGCATTAGGAAGGTGGACAGGCAGTTAGGCAGGTGGGGCAGGCAGTTAGGAAGGTGGGCAGGCAGTTAGGAAGGTGGGCAGGCAGTTAGGAAGGTGGACAGGCAGTTAGGCAGGTGGGCAGGCAGTTAGGCAGGTGGGCAGGCAGTTAGGAAGGTGGGCAGGCAGTTAGGAAGGTGGACAGGCAGTTAGGCAGGTGGGCAGGCAGTTAGGCAGTGTGGGCAGCAGTTAGAAGGTGCAGCAGTTAGGAAGGTGGACAGGCAGTTAGGCAGGTGGGCAGGCAGTTAGGCAGGTGGGCAGGCAGTTAGGAAGGTGGGCAGGCAGTTAGGAAGGTGGGCAGGCAGTTAGGCAGGTGGGCAGGCAGTTAGGAAGGTGGGCAGGCAGTTAGGAAGGTGGGCAGGCAGTTAGGAAGGTGGGACAGGCAGTTAGGCAGGTGGCAGGCAGTTAGTGCAGGTGGGCAGGCAGTTTGAAGGTGGCAGGCAGTTAGAAGTGGACAGGCAGTTAGGCAGGTGGGCAGGCGTTAGGCAGGTGGGCAGCAGTTAGGAAGGTGGGCAGGCAGTTAGGAAGGTGGGCAGGCGTGGAAGTGACAGGCAGTTAGGCATGGCAGCAGTTAGGCTGGTGGGCAGGCAGTTAGGAAGGTGGCAGGCAGTTAGGGTGGGCAGGCAGTTAGGCAGGTGGGCAGGCGTTAGGAGGTGGCAGGCAGTAGGCAGGGGGGCAGGCAGTTAGGAAGGTGGGCAGGCAGTTAGGAAGGTGGGCAGGCAGTTAGGAGGTGGCAGGCAGTTAGGCAGGTGGGAGGCAGTTTAGGAAGGTGGTCGCAGTAGGCAGGTGGGCAGCATTAGGAAGTGGGCAGGCATTAGCAGCTAGGCATGCAGTTGTGGCAGTGGATCAGCAGTTAGGCAGGTGGGCAGCAGTTAGGCAGTGGGAGGCGGTGTGGCAGGCAGTTATGAAGGTGGTGCAGGCAGTTAGGCAGTGGGCAGCGGGTGGGCAGGCATTAGGAGGTGGAAGGTTGATTCAGCTTGCAGACAGTTTAGGAAGTTGCAGCAGTTAGGACAGGTGGCGGCAGTTAGAAAGTGGTCAGGCGTTAGGTCAGTTGGGCATGAGTCCATTAGGCAAGGTGGGCAGGCAGTAGGAAGTGTGAGGCATTTAGGAAGGTGGGCAGCAGTTAGGAGGTGGGCAGCCAGTTAGGAAGGTGCAAGCGTTAGGAAGGTGGCGCAGTTAGGAAGGTGGACAGGCAGTTAGAGTGGGCGCAGTTTATGCAGGTGGACAGTCAGTTAGAAGGTGGGCAGCATTTAGGAAGGTGACAGCAGTCTGATGGGCACCATTAGGCAGTGGCAGGCGTTAGGAAGTGCAGGCAGTTAGGAGGTGGGCAGCAGTTAGGAGGTGACATGCAGTTAGGCGTGGCAGCAGTTAGGCTGGTGGGCGCATTAGGAAGGTGGGCAGGCAAGTTAGGCAGGTGGGCAGGCATTAGGCAAGTGGGCAGGGGTTGGAAGGTGGGCAGGCGTTAGGCAGGTGGGCAGCATTGGAAGTGGCAGCAGTTAGGCAGGTGGGCAGGCAGTTAGGCAGGTGGGCAGGCAGTTAGGAAGGTGGGCAGGCAGTTAGGCAGGTGGGCAAGCAGTTAGGAAGGTGGGCAGGCAGTTAGGCAGCTAGGCAGGCAGTTGGGCAGGTGGGCAGGCAGTTAGGCAGGTGGGCAGGCAGTTAGGCAGGTGGGCAGGCGGGTGGGCAGGCAGTTAGGAAGGTGGGCAGGCAGTTAGGCAGGTGGGCAGGCGGGTGGGCAGGCAGTTAGGAAGGTGGGAAGGCAGTTAGGCAGGTGGGCAGACAGTTAGGAAGGTGGGCAGGCAGTTAGGAAGGTGGGCAGGCAGTTAGGAAGGTGGTCAGGCAGTTAGGAAGGTGAGCCAAGGTTTATTCATTGTCTCTGTGACTCTGCTCTGATCCATCCACCAACCATTATTCATTATCTCTACTGTTGGACTCAGCTCTGATGTGCATTATCCATTATCTCTACTATTGGACTAAGCTCGGATGTACATTATCCATTATCTCTGCTGCCAGACTCAGCCATGCTGTACATTATCCATTATATCTACTGTTGGACTCAGCTCTGATATACATTATCCATAATCTCTACTGTTGGACTCAGCTGTGATGTATATGATCAATTATCTCTACTTTTGGACTCAGCTCTGAAGTACATTATCCATTATCTCTACAGTTAGACTCAGAACTGATGTACATTATCCATTATCTCTACTGTTGGACTCAGCTCCTATATACATGATTCATTATCTCTACTGTTGGACTCAGCTATGATGTACATTATCCATTATCTCTACTGTTGGACTCAGCTCTGATGTACATTATCCATTATCTCTACTGTTGGACACAGCTCTGAGGTACATTATCCATTATCTCTACTGTTGGACTCAGCTCCTATATACATGATCCTTTATCTCTACTGTTGGACTCAGCTCTGATGTACATTATCAAGTATCTCTATTGTTGGACTCAGCTCTGATGTACATTATCAATTATCTCTATTGTTGGACTCAGCTCTGTGTGCAGCTGGTAACTAATTGGTTCCTGTCCAAATACCAAATTCTCTGCTTATCCACTGTCAAACTCCAAGACATGTTTAATTTTAAATAGATTCTCACTCTCCTTTCCTCATTCAAGTTTCCTGGCGTATGAGATACCCACTGCACATTGATTAAGTCTTAATGCAATTAGAAGTAAAGTAATGGCCTACTTTACATTTTCTGAAAGCAGCAGTATGTCTCCAGAGCAGACGGAAGCTCACCGTTATTATTTTCAGTTTTGTTATGGTCTTTTAACATACTTTATCCAAAAGGGAGAAGTAAACCTCTGGGTAAACAATCTGATCAATCTTTCAGTCGCTTTGATTACACAATCTGATCAATCTTTCAGTCGCTTTGATTAGACAATCTGATCAACCTTTCGTCGCTTTGATTAGACAATAAGATGTTTCTTCTCTCAACTGCTCATTCTTTGCAGTTTTTTCCCCCTGCATGCAATATCATTAGATTTTTTATTCTAATTTACTGTTATTGTGATTCTCTGTAGCTCAGTTGGTAGAGCATGATGTTTGCAACACCAGGATAGTGGGTTCGATTCCTGGGACTACCTATTCGTAAGATGTATGCACAGATGACTGCAAGTTGCTTTGTATAAAAGTGTTTCCTAAATGGCATATATGTCTATATTTGTTATTATTTTCACTCTTACAAACATAGTGGCATGTTTTATTTTTCTTTAATGATGTGTCAGAACTGACTTTTTCAAACATACTTCAATCTAAATATAATGTTACGGTCGATTAATTCAATTATCAAAAAAATCTTTGACTTAATTTGCTAAAAATATGACCTTTTCCGAAGGTTTTTTGTAAATCTCTCCTGGTGAGCCGTGATTTACTCCATTGTGTTGTTCAAGTGTAGTGTGGTTGGGGAGTCGAGGTGTGATACTGATGTGCTATGATGTCGTGTTGCTACCATGATGTGTTGTTGTCTTAGGTCTCTCTTTATGTAGTGTTGTGGTGTCTCTCTTGTTGTGATGTGTGTTTTGTCCTATATTTTT
Organism: Coregonus sp. 'balchen'; assembly: GCA_902810595.1. Lineage (NCBI taxonomy): Eukaryota > Metazoa > Chordata > Actinopteri > Salmoniformes > Salmonidae > Coregonus > Coregonus sp. 'balchen'. The sequence goes on from LR778258.1 coordinate 43,030,701, forward strand.
ATTTTGAATCCCAGCTCCCGTCCCCGCAGGAGGCCTTTTTTCCTCTTGGTAGTCCTTCATTATAAATATGATTGCTTTTCTTAATTGACTTGCCTAGTTAAATAAAGGTTCAATTATAAAATCAATTATGACAGCTCCGTCCATGCAGGCGCTTCACACCTCAGAATGAATCATTCTAAACTCTTTCCCTTTAAAGGAAGTTGTATTTGCTCTGTTATTTTACTCAGTTTGGCCTTTTATATTGCAATTACATTAATGTATGTGCAGTGAACCTGAAGTAGAATGGTAGAAGGCAAAATGAGACTCTGTGACTCTGGAGGAGGAGAAATGTGACTCTGGCGGAGGAGGAAATGTGACTCTGGCGGAGGAGGAAATGTGACTCTGGCGGAGGAGGAAATGTGACTCTGGCGGAGGAGGAAATGTGACTCTGGCGGAGGAGGAAATGTGACTCTGGCGGAGGAGAAATGTGACTCTGGCGGAGGAGGAAATGTGACTCTGGCGGAGGAGGAAATGTGACTCTGGCGGAGGAGGAAATGTCACTCTGGCGGAGGAGAAATGTGACTCTGGCGGAGGAGAAATGTGACTCTGGCGGAGGAGGAAATGTGACTCTGGCGGAGGAGGAAATGTGACTCTGGCGGAGGAGGAAATGTGACTCTGGCGGAGGAGGAAATGTGACTCTGGCGGAGGAGGAAATGTGACTCTGGCGGAGGAGGAAATGTGACTCTGGCGGAGGAGGAAATGTGACTCTGGCGGAGGAGAAATGTGACTCTGGCGGAGGAGGAAATGTGTGTGCTGGAGATCATTTTAGAATGTCTCTTCTTGAACCGTTACAGTTTTATTACGTTTAGCTGTATTACTCCGTCCCCGTCTGTCTGGGAAAGAAGTACTGCAATTATTACATGACCGTTGTCAATCTCTCTAAAAACGTACTGCTAGCTGTTTGTAAAGACAAAATGACAGCCTTTTCCCTATATAGTGTGCTGTCCTATTGGACCTGGTCAAAAGTAGTGCACTAAAAAGGGAATAGGGTGTCATTTGGGACGCAGATAAACAAACCCACTTCAACTGCAGTTTGCCCTCCGCCGTCTCAAGAAGCTTAAGTATAACAACTGTGTGCTACGTAACTGTGTGTCTGTTGTCTGTGCCCAGTATAAAGTCACCAGTAGTGTATTCTGGAAGAGTGCTGCACTGATACCTTCATATTCTCTGGTTGTTAAAGTAATCATTGGAAGACCAAGTGAGCTGAGTCTATGGAAACATCATATAATAAAAAAGATCTGTAGTTTGCCATTAAAATGTATACATACTGTTATGCAACACACACTATTTAGAGAAACATTTTAGAAAAGTATATACTGTATGTTGCACAGTGTCAGGTAAATTAGCCATTCAAATGTAACTCACTTCATATTCCCTCCTTCTATGTGTAGCAGATTTAGCAGGGAGGCAAGCGTCATACGCGGCAGTGTTGAGAATGAAACCAGACAGCTCGTTGTCACTGCTCAGATCACGGACCCGGCCTCCACACGGACATGACCACGGCAGAGGGCTGCTGACTCCTGACTGGCCGGCATCCTTCTCCAACCATCACCTGTCTACCCTCAGTCTGTCCAGCTCGCAGGAGGAATACAGGAGCCAAGGTCAGTCAGTCTGTCAGTCAGTCAGTCAGACCTAACCATCAGTCTGTCCAGCTCGCAGGAGGAATACAGGAGCCAAGGTCAGTCAGTCTGTCAGTCAGTCAGACCTAACCATCAGTCTGTCCAGCTCCCAGGAGGAATACTGTGATGAGGTGATTTTAAAGGAGTCAGGCGCAGGAGGGTAAATCACAGAATAACAGATTTATTCTGAAACACAGAGTTACGCAGTAATGTGTCAAAACACTCCAGGGTGCAAAACAGGCGCACTGGAAATACAAGGTACACAGGGAATATTCCCAGCGATACAAAATACACGGAACTCCACCGAGCTTCACTCTCCTCCGCAATAACCAATCACACACAAAGACAAGGGGGCAGAGGGAATAGTTATACAGGTACTGATGAGGGGATATGAACCAGGTGTGTGTAATAAACAAGACAAAACAAATGGAATGATGAGATGAGGAGCGGCAGTGGCTAGAAGGCCGGTGACGACGAACGCCGAAGCCTGCCCGAACAAGGAGAGGAGGCAGCTTCGGAGGAAGTCATGACAAATACAGTAGCCAAGGTCAGTCAGTCCCTTACAAAAAAAAGATTGTAGTTAGAGTGCAGTATAACTGGAGTACACTGTAGTATAATTGTAGTCAGAGTGCAGTATAACTGGAGTACACTGTAGTATAATTGTAGTCAGAGTGCAGTATAACTGGAGTACACTGTAGTATAATTGTAGTCAGAGTGCAGTATAACTGGAGTACACTGTAGTATAATTGTAGTCAGAGTGCAGTATACCTGGAGTACACTGTAGTATAATTGTAGTCAGAGTGCAGTATAACTGGAGTACACTGTAGTATAATTGTAGTCAGAGTGCAGTATAACTGGAGTACACTGTAGTATAATTGTAGTCAGAGTGCAGTATAACTGGAGTACACTGTAGTATAATTGTAGTCAGAGTGCAGTATAACTGGAGTACACTGTAGTATAATTGTAGTCAGAGTGCAGTATAACTGGAGTACACTGTAGTATAATTGCAGTTAGAGTGCAGTATAACTGGAGTACACTGTAGTATAATTGTAGTTAGAGTGCAGTATAACTGGAGTACACTGTAGTATAATTGTAGTTAGAGTGCAGTATAACTGGAGTACACTGTAGTATAATTGTAGTTAGAGTTCAGTATAACTGGAGTACACTGTAGTATAATTGTAGTTAGAGTGCAGTATAACTGGAGTACACTGTAGTATAATTGTAGTTAGAGTGCAGTATAACTGGAGTACACTGTAGTATAATTGTAGTTAGAGTGCAGTATAACTGGAGTACACTGTAGTATAATTGTAGTTAGAGTGCAGTATAACTGCAGTATGCTTCTAATACTGCGTCCAAAACAACACCTTTTTTTTACAGCAGTAATTTTGCAGTGTGTGACTGCAGTTACAGTGCAGTACACTGCAGTTAGTCTGCAATTACTGCGTATCCTTCTAGATCAGAAGGATACCAGATGGTAAGGGTTTGCGTTTGTTCCATTGTATTATACTATACTTTAGACACACAACTAGAATTACAGATTCTATTCCTATTACTTTAACAGTGTTTAATTGACCTTGTCTGTCATAATGGAACCAATGGACTAGTCAAATCAAACGTATTTGTCACATGCTTGTTAAACAACAGGTGTAGAGTAACAGTGAAATGCTGACTAGTCCAGGAAATACAAACCCTTCCCATCAGGTACATTTGCAAGCTAAATCAAATGCTAAAAGTTGGACCACTTTGAAAACAAGTGTTTTAATTCAAGCTTTTAAGCTCTATAATCTGGGGCCCCAATGTACATCTTGTTGTATTAATTATTTTTATCAATTCACCTTTGGAAGGTGAAAGTCAGTGTTGTTACTACGGCTTCATCGGGGTGCTCCATCCCTGTCTCTGCCCAGCTCAACCTGCCCTTCAGACAGCATGGCCATGAAGGCTTCCTGCTTGTTAACATCCCTTGTTGCATCCCAAATGGCACCCTATTCCCTATATAGTGCACTACTTTGACTAAAGCTCACCACTTTTGAACAGGGCTCTTGTCTAAAGGAGTACACTAAATGGGGAATAGGGTCCATTTGGGATGCATCCCCGGTCAGTCCGGAAATTAATCCCACCTATCCATCATGGACTGTGGATAGCATGTGGTGACCCGGTTCCTGCCCTCCGTGAAATTGAAGAGGGATCATGGCAATATCTGCCCCTCCCTCGACTCCCTGGACTCGCTGGACTCACTGTAGAAGGAGAGATGATGGATTTGTCAAAAAGCAGACCACAGCTGGAACAATCACATGTTTCTATATTGGTCTGAGACTGACTGCAGCTGCAACAAACACATGGTTTCTATCTTATAGTGGTCAGCTCCATCCTTTACCAGATTTTTCAGTGTTTCTGGAGTTGATAAGGACATGTCAACCTGCTAATATTCACTTATTCACCAAACGTTCTGTTGTACTTTTAGAATTATTATTGGAGGATAGTCTGTGTAGGTGCTGATCTGCTTGTAAAATGATATATACATCGTAGTGCGGGCGGCAGGTAGCTTAGTGGTTAAGAGCGTTGTGCCAGTAACCGAAAGGTCGCTGGTTCTAATCCCCGAGCCGACTATGTGAAAAAATCTGTCGATGTGCCCTTGAGCAAGGCACTTAACCCTAATTGCTCCTGTAAGTCGCTCTGGATAAGAGCGTCTGCTAAATGACTCAAATTTTATGTAAATGTAGTGCTTTGTAAATCCCAACTAGAAAAGGTATGATGATTCCATTGATAAAGTCCTAGTAGAACACAAAGAGAAAAACACACACGTTTCCTATCTCTCATTGGCTACAAGGCCTGTCATGTCTACTATGATCTCGTCAGACAGAGACTAGAGAGAGTTTGATGTGGGGTCAATATGAAACGGCCTTCCTGTGTCAATGACGTCTGTATCCATCCTCATCTGGCAATGAAGGCAAGCCTAGGACAGATGACAAAAGCATTTTTTATTTTCAGTCGGAGGTGTGTGGAGCTTGTAACGCCTGTAGCACCTTGATGTGCCGAGAGACTAATCACCATTGAGCTCTGTCCCACCAATGTCTCATACCACGCTCACTTGTCACTGTGATGCAAGAGTTGTGTGTTACTGTGTGTAGGGATGGAGTGGAGGGGAGGAGGAGGAGGAGGAGGAGGAGGAGGAGGGGGAGGAGGAGGAGGAGGAGGAGGAGGAGGAGGAGGAGGAGGAGGAGGAAGGGGAGGAGGAGGAGGGGGATGTTGATGTTGATGTTGTGGTTACCGTGAGCTTGACGGATGGGAACTGTGCTTTCAGATGACTGATTAAGGTGACATTATTAAATTGCAAACGTATACAATTCTTGCCAGTACCACATACTGATACTGCAATATGTTAGTGGGACTAAGGGAAGGCTGATGGTATCATGTCAATCTGTTAGTGGTACTAAGGGGAGGCTGATGGTATCATGTCAATCTGTTAGTGGGACTAAGGGGAGGCTGATGGTATCATGTCAATCTGTTAGTGGTACTAAGGGGAGGCTGATGGTATCATGTCAATCTGTTAGTGGGACTAAGGGGAGGCTGATGGTATCATGTCAATCTGTTAGTGGTACTAAGGGGAGGCTGATGGTATCATGTCAATCTGTAAATGGAACTAAGGGGAGGCTGATGGTATCATGTCAATCTCTTTGATCCAATATGGCGTAGCAGTGCAGTCCTGTTCTTGTCGTGTGTCTGTAAATAGCCAGTTTTTTTTGTATTTTACGTACATATTTCCCTATCAGACTTTCATCCTTCTACAAAATATACTTTCCTGCAACCTGCCTCACTCAATGTGGAACGGATTCTATTATTGACTTACACATCTCCAGTTGAAACTAGCTAACCAGCTAACTAGCTACTTGCTATTAGCCACAGTTAGCGGTATTTCACCCAGAACATTGGATTAATCTTCCGGAATAATTTAATCACTGGACATTAATCACCGGATCGCAACTAGCTAGCCGCAACCGAATGGATGTTGCTGTTTGGCTAATCACCACTGCCCCCGATGCAAGCACCAGTTAGCCTCGAGCTAGCCTAGAGCCAGGCCCATATCCCGGCTATCTACCTCTCGGTCTACCGGACGGGAGTAGCCAGCTAACTAGCTAGTTGCTATTAGCTACCGTTAGCGGTTTTTCACCATTGTCCGTGGCCTGCACTACCTACCTGCCAGCTCTATCCTGGACTATAATTTGGCCAGTCTGCACTGTCTGCACAGCGCGTTATCGACCCAGAACATATCAGTTTTTCTGCCGGAATCACTGAATCACTGGACCTTTAACACCGGATTCATCGCTACCAGCTAGCTTCAACTAAATGGACGTTGTGGTTTGGCTAATCAGCCTGAGCTAGGCCCATCTCCCGGCTATCTACTTCTCTGTCAACCGGACGGGACCACCTAGTGTTGACACGGAGCCCCGCCGATCCAACACGACTGGTCTGCCGACGAAATCGTCTGATGTGGTTACAACAGGCTTCCCGTTACGACGTCGACCACGAAGATTCCATCTGCTAGCCCCAGCCCGCTAACACACGCTAGCCGTGGCCTCTTGCTCGCTAGTGCTTTAGCAGCCCCCGAACTACCTCCGAACTATCCTATTGCTGTTCACCGGAGCTTATGATAACTCAGCTATACAGCTGATGCCTGCTGGACTGTTCCTTTATACGGTACCGCATCCTGTTTATGTTTAGCCTCAGCCCAAACTGTGTCGCCATTCCCAGCTGTTGTCTTAGCTCTCTCGAATTACACCTGTGATTGCTTTATGCCTCTCTCCCATGTCAATATGGTTTGCTTATTGCTGTTTCGGTTATTTCTTATTGTACTATTTCAATGTAGATCCCCCAGCCCAGCTAAACCTGCCTTAGATAGCTCCTTTGTCCCACCCCCCATACACGCGGAGACCGACTCAATCGGTGCCTCCAGTGATGCTATCTCTTTCATTGTTACCCAACACTTAGGTTTACCTCCACTTTACTCATATCCTTCCATATCCTTGTCTGTACATAATGCCCTGAATCTTTTCTACAACGCCCGGAAATCTGCCCCCTTTATTCTATGTACCCAACGCACTAGAACATTTAACATTACATTTTAGTCATTTAGCAGACGCTCTTATCCAGAGCGACTTACAGGAGCAATTAGGGTTAAGTGCCTTGCTCAAGGGCACATTTACGTCATTTAGCAGACGCTCTTATCCAGAGCGACTTACAAATTGGTGCATTCACCCTATAGCCAGTGGGATAACCACTTTACAATTTTCATTTTTTTATTTTATTTTATTTTTTTATTTTTTTTTGGGGGGGGGGGGGGGTAGAAGGATTAATTTATCCTATCCCAGGTATTCCTTAAAGAGGTGGGGTTTCAAATGTCTCCGGAAGGTGGTGAGTGACTCCGCTGTCCTGGCGTCGTGAGGGAGCTTGTTCCACCATTGGGGTGCCAGAGCAGCGAACAGTTTTGACTGGGCTGAGCGGGAACTATGCTTCCGCAGAGGAAGGGGAGCCAGCAGGCCAGAGGTGGATGAACGCAATGCCCTCGTTTGGGTGTAGGGACTGATCAGAGCCTGAAGGTACGGAGGTGCCGTTCCCCTCACTGCTCCATAGGCAAGCACCATGGTCTTGTAACGGATGCGAGCTTCAACTGGAAGCCAGTGGAGTGTGCGGAGGAGGGGGGTGACGTGAGAGAACTTGGGAAGGTTGAACACCAGACGGGCTGCGGCATTCTGGATGAGTTGTAGGGGTTTAATGGCACAGGCAGGGAGGCCAGCCAACAGTGAGTTGCAGTAATCCAGATGGGAGATGACAAGTGCCTGGATTAGGACCTGTGCTGCTTCCTGTGTAAGGCAGGGTCGTACTCTCCGAATGTTGTAGAGCATGAACCTGCAGGATCGGGTCACCGCCTTGATGTTAGCGGAGAATGACAGGGTGTTGTCCAGGGTCACGCCAAGGCTCTTCGCACTCTGGGAGGAGGACACAACGGAGTTCTCAACTGTGATGGCGAGATCATGGAACGGGCAGTCCTTCCCCGGGAGGAAGAGCAGCTCCGTCTTGCCAGGATTCAGCTTGAGGTGGTGATCCGTCATCCATACTGATATGTCTGCCAGACATGCAGAGATGCGATTCGCCACCTGGTTATCAGAAGGGGGAAAGGAGAAGATTAGTTGTGTATCGTCAGCGTAGCAATGATAGGAGAGGCCATGTGAGGATATGACAGAGCCAAGTGACTTGGTGTATAGGGAGAATAGGAGAGGGCCTAGAACTGAGCCCTGGGGGACACCAGTGGTGAGAGCACGTGGTGCGGAGACAGCTTCTCGCCACGCCACTTGGTAGGAGCGACCGGTCAGGTAGGACGCAATCCAGGAGTGAGCCGCGCCGGAGATGCCCAGCTCGGAGAGGGTGGAGAGGAGGATCTGATGGTTCACAGTATCAAAGGCAGCAGACAGGTCTAGAAGGACAAGAGCAGAGGAGAGAGAGTTAGCTTTAGCAGTGCGGAGAGCCTCCGTGACACAGAGAAGAGCAGTCTCAGTTGAATGACCAGTCCTGAAACCTGACTGGTTTGGATCAAGAAGGTCATTCTGAGAGAGATAGCAAGAGAGTTGGCTAAAGACGGCACGCTCAATAGTTTTGGAAAGAAAAGAAAGAAGGGATACTGTGTTGGTTTTTTGAGAAGGGGTGCAACTCTCGCTCTCTTGAAGACGGAAGGGACATAGCCAGCGGTCAAGGATGAGTTGATCAGCGAGGTGAGGTAGGGGAGAAGGTCACCGGAGATGGTCTGGAGAAGAGAGGAGGGGATGGGGTCAAGCGGGGCAGGTTGTTGGGCGGCCTGCAGTCACAAGTCGCAGGATTTTATCTGGAGAGAGAGGGGAGAAAGAAGTCAAAGCATAGGGTAGGGCAGTGTGAGTAGGACCAGCAGTGTCATTAGACTTAACAAACGAGGATCGGATGTCGTCAACCTTCTTTTCAAAGTGGTTGACGAAGTCATCCACAGAGAGAGAGGAGGGGGGGGGGGGGGGGGGGGGGGGATTCAGCAGGGAGGAGAATGTGGCAAAGAGCTTCCTAGGGTTAGAGGCAGATGCTTGGAATTTAGAGTGGTAGAAAGTGGCCTTAGCAGCAGAAACAGATGAAGAAAATGTAGAGAGGAGGGAGTGAAAAGATGCCAGGTCGGCAGGGAGTTTAGTTTTCTTCCATTTCCGCTCCGCTGCCCGGAGCTCTGTTCTGTGAGCTCGCAATGAGTCATCCAGCCACGGAGCTGGAGGGGAGGACCGAGCCGGCCGGGAGGATAGGGGACACAGAGAGTCAAAGGATGCAGAAAGGGAGGAGAGGAGGGTTGAGGAGGCAGAATCAGGAGATTGGAGGGAGAAGGGATTGAGCAGAGGGAAGAGATGATAGGATGGAAGAGGAGAGAGTAGTGGGAGAGAGAGAGCGAAGGTTGCGGCGGCGCATTACCATCTGTGTAGGGGCAGAGTGAGTAGTGTTGGAGGAGAGCGAGAGAGAAAAGGAAACAAAGTAGTGGTCGGAGACATGGAGGGGAGTTGCAGTGAGATTAGTAGAAGAGCAGCATCTAGTAAAGATGAGGTCAAGCGTATTGCCTGCCTTGTGAGTAGGGGGGGACGGTGAGAGGGTGAGGTCAAAAGAGGAGAGGAGTGGAAAGAAGGAGGCAGAGAGAAATGAGTCAAATGTAGACGTAGGGAGGTTGAAATCCCCCAAAACTGTGAGGGGTGAGCCATCCTCAGGAAAGGAACTTATCAAGAAGACCAGTTCTTAAAGCCTTTAGCTGTATCCTTATTCTAGTCCTCCTCTGTTCCTCTGGTGATGTAGAGGCTAACCCAGGCCCTGCAGCCCTCAGTATCACTCCTACTCCCCAGGCGCTATCATTTGTTGACTTCTGTAACCGTAAAAACCTTGGTTTCTTGCATGTTAATATCAGAAGTCTCCTTCCTAAATTTGAGTTATTCACTGCGTTAGCACATTCCGCCAACCATGATGTTCTAGCAGTGTCTGAATCCTGGCTTAGGAAGGCCACAAAAAATTCAGAAATGTCCATCCCCAACTATAACATTTTCCGTCTAGATAGAACTGCCAAAGGGGGTGGAGTTGCAATCTACTGTAGAGATAGCCTGCAGAGCTCTATCATATTATCCAGGTCTGTGCCCAAACAGTTTGAGCTTCTACTTCTAAAAATCCACCTTTCCAGAAATAAGTCTCTCACTGTTGCCGCTTGCTACAGACCTCCCTCAGCCCCCAGCTGTGCCCCGGACACCATATGTGAATTGATTGCCCCCCATTTATCCTCAGAGTTCGTACTGCTTGGTGACCTAAATTGGGATATGCTTAACAACCCGGCCATCCTACAATCCAAACTAGATGCCCTCAATCTCACACAAATTATCAACGAACCTACCAGGTACAACCCTAAATCAGTAAACATGGGCACCCTCATAGATATCATCCTGACTAACTTACCCTCTAAATACACCTCCACTGTCTTCAACCAGGATCTCAGCGTTCACTGCCTTTTTGCCTGCGTCCGTAACGGGTCCGCGGTCAAACGACCACCCCTCATCACTGTCAAACGCTCCCTAAAACACTTTAGCGAGCAGGCCTTCCTAATTGACCTGGCCCAGGTATCCTGGATGGATATAGATCTCATTCCGTCAGTAGAGGATGCCTGGTTGTTCCTTAAAAGTAATCTCCCTCACTAACTTTAGGCGTCAGTTGTCAGAGCAGCTTACCGATCACTGCACCTGTTCACAGCCCATCTGTAATTAGCCCACCCAACTACCTCATCCTCATAATGTTATTTATTTTGCTCATTTGCACCCCAGTATCTCTATTTGCACATCTTTTGCACATCTATCATTCCAGTGTTAATACTAATTGTAATTATTTTGCACTATGGCCTGTTTATTGCCTTACCTCCATAACTTGCTACATTTGCACACACTGTATATATATTTTCTGTTGTATTTTTGACTTTATGTTTTGTTTTACCCCATGTGTAACTCTGTGTTGTTGTTTTTATCGCACTGCTTTGCTTTATCTTGGCCAGGTCGCAGTTGTAAATGAGAACTTGTTCTCAACTGGCTTACCTGGTTAAATAAAGGTGAAATAAAAAATAAATAAAATAAAATCTGTTAGTGGTACTAAGGGGAGGCTGATGGTATCATGTCAATCTGTTAGTGGTACTAAGGGGAGGCTGATGGTATCATGTTAATATGTTAGTGGTACTAAGGGGAGGCTGATGGTATCATGTCAATCTGTTAGTGGGACTAAGGGGAGGCTGATGGTATCATGTCAATCTGTTAGTGGGACTAAGGGGAGGCTGATGGTATCATGTCAATCTGTTAGTGGGACTAAGGGGAGGCTGATGGTATCATGTCAATCTGTTAGCAGGGTGTGATCACAACTTCTACAACTTGTTTTTATTTATTTTTGAGACATTTTATTTCTTATTCAGGCTAACAGCAGGTAACCGCATGCAGTACAGTGTTAAAGTTCAACCTTGGTTTATGTGGATGCAAAAGACAAAAAATCACATCTTGAACTGTGTTGTAATTTACATTTAAGTCATTTAGCAGACGCTCTTATCCAAAGCGACTTACAGTGAGTGCATACATGAATTTTTTTTTTTTTTCATACTGGCCTCCCTTTGGAATTGAACCCACAACCACGGCGTTGCAAACGCCATGATCTACCAACTGAGATACATCCCTGCCGGCCATTCTCTCCCCTACCCTGGGCCAATTGTGCACCGCCCCATGGGTCTCCCGGTCGCGGCCGGCTTCGACAGAGCCTGGATTAGAACCAGTATCTCTAGTGGCACAGCTAGCACTGCAATGCAGTGCCTTAGACCACTGCGCCACTCGGGAGGTTGTCTAAACAGTAATGTCTTGCTGTATAAATATGTCACATAATCAGACATTTCTGAAAGTCATGAAAGATGTGTTTTGTATTTTTCTTTCCACATATTCTCTGACAAAGCTGTATGTGTCTCTTCATAATTTGTTCCATCTATTTCAAAGCCTTGAAATTCAAAGGCCTTTTCTGTCTTATGTTAGACTGTATTTATCCTCTCCAGTGGTGTTATGTTCCTCTTTCTGTTGTTCTGTGTGAGGGATTTCTGTGTGAGGGATTTCTGTGTGAGGGATTTCTGTGTGAGGGATTTCTGTGTGAGTGGGTAGAGGACAGCGTTACTCATGGACTGCTAGCTTCCTGCTAGTGGGGACAGGACAGTTACTCATAGTTAGATTGAGCAGAGGACAGTTAGATTGAGCAGGGGACAGTTAGATTCAGCAGAGGACAGTTAGATTCAGCATAGGACAGTTAGATTGAGCAGGGGACAGTTAGATTCAGCAGAGGACAGTTAGATTGAGCAGAGGACAGTTAGATTGAGCAGAGGACAGTTAGATTCAGCAGATGACAGTTAGATTGAGCAGAGGACAGTTAGATTCAGCATAGGACAGTTAGATTGAGCAGAGGACAGTTAGATTCAGCAGAGGACAGTTAGATTCAGCATATGACAGTTAGATGGAGCAGAGGACAGTTAGATTCAGCATAGGACAGTTAGATTCAGCATAGGACAGTTAGATTGAGCAGAGGACAGTTAGATTCAGCAGAGGACAGTTAGATTCAGCAGAGGACAGTTAGATTGAGCAGAGGACAGTTAGATTGAGCAGAGGACAGTTAGATTGAGCAGAGGACAGTTAGATTGAGCAGAGGACAGTTAGATTCAGCATAGGACAGTTAGATTGAGCAGAGGACAGTTAGATTCAGCAGAGGACAGTTAGATTCAGCATAGGACAGTTAGATTGAGCAGAGGACAGTTAGATTCAGCAGAGGACAGTTAGATTCAGCAGAGGGCAGTGAGTTTCAGCAGAAGACAGTTAGATTGAGCAGAGGACAGTGAGATTCAGCAGAGGACAGCTAGATTGAGCAGAGGACAGCTAGCTGGATCTTCCTGTTCCTTTATTAATCTGTACTTTATGTCTAACTCTATAGAGCCTTTAATTCCCCTCTTGGAACTGCATTCTGCTGACAGAGGCTGCTGAGATTACATGTCCTCCCAGTGAGAAAAACCAAGGCCCTTTTTGTCAGAAGATCATTCTTAACCTTTTACTGCAGTGGACTAAATCAGGGTCACACAGAGGGATTCTTGGTAGTCTTAAACACATCTACGTTGAAACCAAAGTATAGACCTCACACACACGGTAATGGGAGACCTGTACCATGTGAGAAAATATAAATATCAACAGGGCAACACGGTGAGAGATAAAGGACTAATGCCTCATAGGGTTAGGGTTAGGGTTAATTATGTAATACATCGAAATCTTTGTTTAGTGTTTCTGTCATCAATATGGACCCAGACAAAATCACCTAATTCCGCCAATAATTATTTGATAAATATGACCTTGAATTTAGGTTTATCTGGAGACATAATATGACGTTATACATATCCTCAGAGAGGGCAGAGGGACCAGTTGGAGTGATCTTCACCTGATAGACAGATCACCTGACTGATGGAGTGCCTTATGTACTTGCCTATGGTTATAACTGGTTATAACTGGTTGTAACTAGGTATGACCGTGTAGAAAATGACCTTACATATATGCTTAGTTGCAGTCAATACAGCTCATTAAGTATGTCAGTGGTATGAATACTTGGTAGAACTGTACTACAGAAACCAACAGCGTCACATCGGCAGAGTCATAGCGGCAGAGGCAGAGTCACAGAGTTACAGAGTCACAGAGTCACAGAGGCAGAAACACAGAGACACAGAGACACAGAGTCACAGAGGCAGAGACACAGAGACACAGAGGCAGAGACACAGAGACACAGAGGCAGAGACACAGAGTCACAGAGGCAGAGACACGGAGACACAGAGACACAGAGGCAGAGACACAGAGACACAGAGACACAGAGTCATAGCGGCAGAGGCAGAGTCACAGAGACACAGAGACAGAGTCACAGATACACAGAGGCATAGACACAGAGACACAGTAGCAGAGTCACAGAAACAGAGTCACAGAGGCAGAATGAATGAATGGATGTTTTCTCTTTTTGTTCTTCCTGTGATAAAAGTCAATATTATTGTTGCCCTGTTGGTACAGAATGATGGCCCTGTTGGTACAGAATAATGGCCCTGGTGGTGCAGAATAATGGCCCTGGTGGTGCAGAATAATGGCCCTGGTGGTGCAGAATAATGGCCCTGGTGGTGCAGAATAATGGCCCTGGTGGTGCAGAATAATGGCCCTGGTGGTGCAGAATAATGGCCCTGTTGGTACAGAATAATCAAACGGTCTGACTGCACAGAGGTTCTTGGGAAGATGGGTCACAACAGGGGACCAGCGTGTGTGGGTATTGGGAGGAAGGGGGGTATCCGAGCTCCATCAGCTAAGACTAGATATTGGTTAATTAAATCTTCTCATTCTTGCTCAATTTGGCATGCCTTCCTAAAACAGCCAAACTGTATATGTGTCAAGTCTTCTCTTGAGTTGGGCTTGGGAATGGAACAACTGTTGAACATTTGAGCTTGTGGTTGTTTGTGGTTGTGTGTGGTTGTGTGTGGTTGTGTTTGGTTGTGTGTGGTTATATTATTACCATTAGTTGTCAATAGTAGGAATACATTAAGATATGCAAGGTTGTATAATATAATAATATGCCATTTAGCAGACGCTTTTATCCAAAACGACTTACAGTCATGTGTGCATACATTTTTAGGTATTGGTGGTCCCGGGGATCAAACCCACTACCCTGGCGTTACAAGCGCCATGCTCTACCAATTGAGCTACAGAGGACCACATGCCGTATATGGTCCTGCAATATATGCAGTACCAGTCAAAAGTTTGGACACACCTACTCATGTTCCTTTATTTTTACTATTTTCTACATTGTAGAATAATAGTGAAGACATCGAAACTATGAAATAACACATATGGAATCATGTAGAAACCAAAAAAGTATTAAATAAATCTAAATACATTTAATATTTGAGATTTTTCAAAGTAGCCACCCTTTGCCTTGATGACAGCTTTGCACACTCTTGGCATTCTCTCAGCCAGCTTCATGAGGTAGTCACCTGGAATGCTTTTCCAACAGTCTTGAAGGAGTTCCCACACATGCTGAGCACTTGCTGGCTGCTTGTCCTTCACTCTGCAGTCCAACTCATCCCAAACCATCTCCATTGGGTTGAGGTCGGGTGACTGTGGAGGCCAGGTCATCTGATGCAGTACTCAATCACTCTCCTTCTTGGGCAAATAGGCCTTATACAGCCTGGAGGTGTGTTGGGTCATTGTCCTGTTGAAAAACAAATTATAGTCCTACTAAGCGCAAACCAGATGGGATGGCGTATCGCTGCAGAATGCTGTGGTAACCATGCTGGTTAAGTGTGCCTTGAATTCTAAATAAATCACAGACAGTGTCACAAGAAAAGCACCCCCACACCATCACACCTCCTCCTCCATGCTTCACGGTGGGAACCACACATGCAGAGATAATCCGTTCACCTACTCTGCGTCTCACAAAGACACTGTGGTTGGAACCAAAAATATATCCTGACCTAGTGAGACATACATGGCAGAGGCTCAATCAAGCTAGTCGTCTTGACAACATTCTTACGTCATTTTCGCTGGCACCAAAGGTTAAAAGAGTGTTGATAGGGGACAGAATGGTATACACATTATTCTTACAGAATTTATGCGAGGGCGAGGATATTGGAAATGTAATCAAAGCCTAGTGAATTGCAACTTGTTTTTAACTAGGACAGAATAATTTATAACTGACTTTTTCCTACTTAACATAGGGTACATACAGCAGATCCCCTTATTGTAAGGGACACTTTTAAATGTACCTTTAGAGGCCATGCAATTCATTACTCATCTTTAAAACAAAAGCAATTTAGGTCAAAAGAGTTCATATTAACATAGTTAATAGAGGGACTAACAGTACAGATAAAAACTGTACCATAGAGGAACTGGACCATAGAGGAACTGGACCATAGAGGCACAGAATAAGGAAATAAGGAAAAACAAAAATAATTGGAGGAACCTATTCAAGAGATATCAAGTGTAATATATTATAAAAATAAAGTGAACTGGATGGAATATGGGGACAAATGCACCAATTAATGTTTTAAGCGTTCCCTGAAACTTGTTACAAATGTCACCCGTGATTCACCAAATAATAGTTTGAAAGAGGAAGCAAAGTACTTTAAGCATATGTTTTCATTTCAGTCTCCTCACAAAATGAAGCTAATTGTTAGGATTTTTTTCTATGAATAATGTACAATTAACAGCTGTACAGAAAGACGCATGTGAAGCCAAATTACAGAGGAGGAACTTCTAGATGCAATTAAAGTCTTCAAGTCCAGGAAAACTCCAGGGCTGGATGGCATACCAGTGGAGGTATATCAAATATTGTTCAGTGTACTCAAATGTCCGTTATTAACATGTTTTATCCACTCCTATAAAAATGGTAGATTATCAGATACTCAACAAGAAGGTCTGATTTCATTATAAAATAAACAGGACCCAAGTGGTAAATATAAAGATCCAGTCCATTTATTAAAAAATTGGAGGCTCCTTACACTTCAGTGTTGCGATGAATTGTTGGATATTATTCATCCTAATTAGACCATTTTTTTTTACATGGACGATACTGTACATTGGATATAATATAAGACAGGTAATTGAAACAATAGAACACTATGAAAAATCTGGGAAACCTGGTCTGGTAAACAAGGTTGTCCACTTTTGGCATATCTATTTATTATGGCCATCGAAATATTAGCTATTCAAATCAGATCCAAAAATAATATCAAGGGCCTAGAAATCCAGGGCTTAAAAACAGTTTTATTGTACACTGACAATTCATGTTTATTTTTAAATGCACAATTTGGATCCCTGCAGAGCCTCATAGAGGATCTAGATATTTTTTCTAATTTCTCTGGATTAAAAACCAAATTATGATAAATGCACCATATTACCTACAGGATCGCTAAAAAGTGGAACTTTTACGTTACCGTGTAGTTTAACAATAAAATGGTGCTACGGTGAAATGGACATACTCGGTATTCATATCCCAAAATAAAGAAATGATATCATTACAACACATTTTGATTGAACTTAGATAAGATCTTGCTACCATGGAAAGGACAACACCTGTCTATTTGTGGAAAAATCACCTGATTAACCCTTTAGTCATATCCCAGTTTACCTATGGCCCTGCCTACACCTAGCAACTTGTTTTTTAAATTATATGTCCGAAGTATATTCCACTTACATTTTAGTCATTTAGCAGACACTCTTATCCAGAGCGACTTACAGGAGCAATTAGGGTTAAATGCCTTGCTTAAGGGCACATCGACATATTTTTCACCTAGTCGGCTCTGGGATTAGAACCAGCGACCTCTCAGTTACCTGCCGCCCTGACATGTCACCCTCAGTGACTTCTAGGAAGATTTTAACCCATCTGACACCAAAATGTATCAACATTTTCACCATCATTGTAAAGCCCTAGTGATTTTGTTGCTTTGAGAAAGTCATTTCTGAAGAACATTATTTATTTCATGTGATTAGTGATTAATGTCCCTCAGAGGGTGCTCAACTAACGTGAGTCGAGGTGCAACCTAAAAAAACAAATCATCCGTTTTGAGTGATTATTCTGATGAAGGCTGAAACGTTTATCTTTACCCTTGCTTAAATAAAACAGACACTATTCCTTAGAAATATTTTATCAAAAGAAACATTGACCATGTAATAGTTCAATCATAGTGTAAAAGCAGGTGAGACTCTTTTTGGCCATTTTCTGGTGTTTTGTGGTGAAAAACTGAGTATTTGAGGGTCAACCCTGTTACCCGTACAGTGCGGTGAAAAAGTATTGGCCCTCTTTCTGATATTCTCTATTTTTGCATATTTTTTATACTGAATGTTATCAGATCTTCAACCAAAATCTAATATCAGATAAAGTGCACCTGAGTTTACAAATAAATAAAATAAGTATCAAATGTTTTGGGTTATGTAATAACAAAGATATGCAACACCCAATTCCCCTGTGTGAAAAAGTAATTGCCCTTTTACAATCAATAACTGCTTGTGCCATCTTTAGCTGCAATGACTGCCCCAAATCCTTCCTGTAGCTGTTGATCAGTCTCTCACGTTGCTGTTGAGGAATTCTGGCCCACTCTTGTATGCAGAACTGCTTTAAATTGTCAAGTCCTGCCACAACATCTCAATTTGACAGAGGGCTCTATTTTAACAAACTAACGAAATGGTAAATATTAGCTTCACTTCATTTCGAACGGCAAACCAGACAAAATGAAACGGGCCTATTTCTATAATGAATATGAATTCGCTGTGCAGAAATGATTAAATATTGAAGCATTAGACCTCTGACTAAAGGCTTCAGTCATACAAAAGTTATACTTAAAAACGAACATGTTCTCTAGCAGATTAGTAAGAATGTCTCACCCCATGTTCAAGAATGGCCTTTTTCCCTTTATTCAGATTACAACCTCTCACTTTTGGTTATTTGAAAATGAAATAATCTCCAAAATACTGCTATTTTTAAAAGAAGCCATAGAAAGCTGGATGCTATTTCAGTTTAAACCACAAGAAAAGACAGAATAAATATGACAGCAAATATTATGGTTCAACTCAAATATTCTAATTGATCAGAATAAAAATAAACATTGTTTTTGGAGAGAGAAAAAAAGTAAAATCTTTGTAATTTATACCATAAATAGGACTGGTGGAGTTATGTCACACAAAATATGGAAATATCTGCTCTATCCAAAATTACAACCAATTGATTGGGGGGGGGGGGGGGGGGGGGGCAAGTGCAAAGGGGAGAAGGTAGGGAACTTGTCTGTCGGCATTAAAGACCAAAATTGGCTAAATAAAATGGTGATGAATAAAGAAGGATACCAGTTTAATTGAACGACCAAAAAATGGACAGCTTCACCGTACAGGTTGCAAAATACACTGTATATAGAAAAGTTTATGAACACCCCTTTAAATTAGTGGATTCGGCTATTCCTGCCGTTGCTGACAGGTGTATATAATCAAGCACACAGCCATGCAATCTCCATAGACAAACATTGGCAGTAGAATGGCTCGTACTGAAGAGCTCAGCGACTTTCAACGTGGCACCATCATAGGATGCCACCTTTCTAACAAGTCAGTTCGTCAAATTTCTGCCCTGCTAGAGCTTCCCGTTCAACTGTAAGTGCTGTTATTGTGAAGTGGAAACGTCTAGGAGCACCAACGGCTCAGCCGCGAAGTGGTAGGCCACACAAGCTCACAGAACGGGACTGCTGTGTGCTGAAGCGTGTAGTGTCCTCGGTTGCAACACTCACTACCGAGTTCCAAACTGCCTCTGGAAGCAACATCAGCACAAGAACTGTTCGTCGGGAGCTTCATGAAATGGGTTTCCATGGCCAAGCAGCTGCACACAAGCCTAAGATCACCATGCGCAATGCTAAACGTCGTTTGGAGTGGTGTAAAGCTCGCCGCCATTGGACTCTCGTGGAAACACGTTCTCTGGAGTGATGAATCACGCTTCACCATCTGGCAGTCCGACGGACGAATCTGGGTTTGGCGGATGCCAGGATAACGCTACCTGCCCGGTCTGGGCCTGTTTTTCATGGTTCAGGCTAGGCCCCTTAGTTCCAGTGAAGGGAAATATTAACGCCACACCATACAATAACATTCTAGACAATTCTGTGCTTCCAACTTTGTGGCAACAGTTTGGGGAAGGCCCTTTCCTGTTTCAGCATGACAATGCCCCCATGCACGAAGCGAGGTTCATACAGAAATGTGACACATTTCAGGAAACTGGTGTAATTCCTTCTAAAACCATCAGACGTTTCGGTGGAAATCTTCTTCTGTGTGTATCTCCCTCTAAACTCCTCTCTGTCTTCTCCGTGTTTTAGAGAGTGAAGAGTTTGGGCCAGTGTTTGTCCAGGAACCAGATGACGCCATCTTTGCATTGGACTCTGAGGAGAAGAAAGTGATGATGAGTTGTGAAGCCAGAGGCAACCCTGAACCTGTATACAGGTATGACTCTCTCTCTCTCTCTCAAGGTGAAAGATCTGTCGATGTGCCCTTGAGCAAGGCTCTTACCCCTCATTTGCTCCAGGGGCGCCGTACTACTATGGCTGACCCTGTAAAACAACACATTACACTGGACCTATCATACTACTATGGCTGACCCTGTAAAACAACACATTACACTGCACCTATCATATTACTATGGCTGACCCTGTAAAACAACACATTACACTACTAACCCTAACCCTTTCTGGTGGATCTGGTATCTATCATACTACTAACCCTAACATTATCTGGTGGATGTGACAATAAATCATTTTTTTATTTTCTATCATATTAATTCAAGTCAAAACCTCAGATTGTCTTTTCGTGTGAAGACACATTTATCTGTGATCTTTGTCTCTCTGCAGTTGGTTTATCAATGGAACAGAAGTGGATGTTGAGGCAGATTACCGTTACAGCTTGATTGACGGCAACTTGATAATAACCAACGCCAGCAAGACAGCAGACTATGGGAGATACCAGTGTAAGGCAGAGAACAACTACGGGACGGTCCTGAGTCGGGACGCCCTGCTACAGTTTGCCTGTGAGTGTCCCTCTCTGATCACTCTTTCTCTCTCTCTCTCTGATCACTCTTTCTCTCTCTCTCTCTGACCTCTCTCTGATCTCTTTCTCTCTCTCTGATCTATTTCTCTCTCTCTGATCAATCTCTGCTCTCTCTGATCTCTCTCTCTGATCTCTCTCTCTCTCTCTCTGATTTCTCTCTCTGTCTCTGATCTCTCTCTCTCTTATCTCTCTCTCTCTCTCTGATCTCTCTCTCTCTCTCTCTCTGATCTCTCTCTCTCTCTCTGATCTCTCTCTCTGATCTCTCTCTGATTTCTCTCTGATCTCTATCGCTCTCTGATCTCAAATTCAAATTCAGATTGGTTTATTGGCTGAAATACAATTAGTAAATATTGCCAAAGCAGTACAGTGGCACCCCATTCCCTAGGTACAGTGCCTTGCAAAAGTATTCATCCCCCTTGGCATTTTTCCTATTTTGTTGCATTACAACCTGTCATTTAAATAGATTTTTATTTCGATTTCATGTAATGGACATACACAAAATAGTCCAAATTGTTGAAGTGAAATGAAAAAAATAACTTTATAACGGAAAAGTGGTGCGTTCGTATGTATTCGCCCCCCTTTGCTATGAAGCCCCTAAATAAGATCTGGTGCAAACCAATTACCTTCAGAAGTCACATAATTAGTTAAATAAAGTCCACCTGTGTGCAATCTAAGTGTCACATGATCTCAGTATATATACACCTGTTCTGAAAGGCCCCAGAGTCTGCAACACCACTAAGCAAGGGGCACCACTAAGCAAGTGGCACCATGAAGACCAAGGAGCTCTCCAAACAGGTCAGGGACAACGTTGTGGAGAAGTACAGCTCAGGGTTGGGTTATTTAAAAAATATCCGAAACTTTGATCATCCCACAGAGCACCATTACATCCATTATTAAAAAATGGAAAGAACAATTTGTAAGTCGCTCTGGATAAGAGTGTCTGCTAAATGATGTAAATGTAAATGTAATATGGCACCACAATAAACCTGCCAAGAGAGGGCCGCCCACCAAAAACTCACGGACCAGGCAAGGAGGGCATTAATCAGAGAGGTAACAAAGAGACCAAAATAACCCTGAAGGAGCTGCAAAGCTCCACAGCGGAGATTGGAGTATCTGTCCATAGGACCACTTTAAGCCGTACACTCCACAGAGCTGGGCTTTACAGAAGAGTGGCCAAAAAAAAAAAAAGTTTGGTGTAAAAAGCCATGTGGGAGACTCCCTGTTATGATGAGTTTCTCGGGTATCAAGTAGTTCATGATGCAAGAAGATATTTAACACATAGATGGAGAGTTCATACAAATATTTAAAAGATTCGGTACTGGGGTCGTCTAACAAAAGGCACATGCTCTTCCTCTTGCTATCCCAACTACTGAACAAAGAAAATATCTCAGTTTATATACCTCATGTTACACGTTTCTTCAACAACATCTGGTAACCCTCAGTGGGCACTCCCTTCTTTGATGTTATTACCTTGTACCCCAAGTCAGTATATCATGTCCATCAATCATTCTAAGATGAACCCCAGTAATCTCCCTTGACATAATGGAATCCTTGGTATTCAGATTGTGCGGCACCCAGAATCACTTATCTACTAAATTTAACCTGGTTCCCACCACACTGTAAAATGACATCATAACACTCCCCAAACATATGGAAGAAGGTACTCTGGTCAGATGAGACTCAAATTGAGCTTTTTGGCCATCAAGGAAAACTCAATGTCTGACGCAAACCCAACACCTCTCATCACCCCAAGAACAACATCCTCACAGTGAAACATGGTGGTGGCAGCATCATGCTGTGGGGATGTTTTTCATCGGCAGGGACAGGGAAACTGGTCAGAATTGAAGGAATGATGGATGGCACTACATACAGGGAAATTCTTGAGGGAAACCTGTTTCAGTCTTCCAGAGATTTGAGACTGGGACGGAGGTTCACCTTCCAGCAGGACAATAACCCTAAGCATACTGCTAAAGCAACACTCAAGTGGTTTAAGGGGAAACATTTAAATGTCTTGGAATGGCCTAGTCAAAGCCCAGACCTCAATCCAATTGAGAATATGTGGTATGACTTAAAGATTGCTGTACACCAGCGGAACCCATCCAACTTGAAGGAGCTGGAGCAGTTTTGCCTTGAAGACGGGGCAAAAATCCCAGTGGCAGATGTGCCAAGCTTATAGAGACATACCCCAAGATACTTGCAGCTGTAATTGATGCAAAAGGTGGCTCTACAAAGTATTGACTTTGAGGAGGGGTGGGGGGGGTGAATAGTTATGCATGCTGAAGTTTTCTGTTTTTTGGTCTTATTTCTTGTTTGGTTCACAATAAAACATATTTTGCATCTTCAAAGTGGTAGGCATGTTGTGTAAATCAAATGATACAAACCCCCAAAAAATCCATTTTAATTCCAGGTTGTAAGGCAACAAAATAGGAAAAATGCCAAGGGGGATGAATACTTTCGCAAGCCACTGTAGCCCTATTTGGTAAAAGACCAAGTCCATATAATGGCAAGAACAGCTCAAATATGCAAAGAGAAACGACAGTCCATCATTACTTTAAGACATGAAGGTCAGCCAAGCCGGAAAATGTCAATAACTTTTAGTCGCAAAAACCATCAAGTGCTATGATGAAACTTGCTATCATGAGGACCACCACAGGAAAGGAAGACCCAGAGTTACCTCTGCTGCAAAGGATAAGTTCATTAGAGTTAACTGCATCTCAGATTTCAGTCCAAATTAATGCTTCACAGAGTTCAAGTAACAAACACATCTCCACATCAACTGTTCAGAGGAGACTGTGTGAATCAGGCCTTCATGGTCGAATTGCTGCAAAGAAACCACTACTAAAGGACACCAATAAGAAGAAGAGACTTGCTTGGGCCAAGAAACACAAGCAATGGACATTAGACCGGTGGAAATGTGTCCTTTGGTCTGATGAGTCCAAATTTGAGATTTTTGCTTCCAACCGCTGTGTCTTTGTGAGACGCAGAGTAGGTGAACTGATGATCTCCGCATGTGTGGTTCCCACCGTGAAGCATGGAGGAGGAGGTGTGATGGTGTGGGGGTGCTTTGCTGGTGACACTGTCAGTGATTTATTTAGAATTCAAGGCACACTTAACCAGCATGGCTACCACAGCATTCTGCAGCGATACGTGATCCCATCTGGTTTGTGCTTAGTGGGACTATCATTTGTTTTTCAACAGGACAACGACCCAAAACACACCTCCAGGCTGTGTATGGGCTATTTGACCATTGAGAGTGATTGATTGCTGCATCAGATGACCTGGCCTCCACAATACCCTGACCTCAACCCAATTGAGATGGTTTGGGATGAGTTGGACCTCAGAGTGAAGGAAAAGCAGCCAACAAGTGCTCAGAATATGTGGGAACTCCTTCAAAACTGTTGGAAAAGCATTCCAGGTGAAGCTGGTTGAGAGAATGCCAAGAGTGTGCAAAGCTGTCATCAAGGCAAAGGGTGGCTATTTGAAGAATCTCAAATATAAATAAATATGTTTTGATTTGTTTAACACTTCTTTGGTTACTACATGATTCCATATGTGTTATATCATAGTTTTGATGTCTTCACTATTATTCTACAATGTAGAAAATAGTAAAAAATTAAGAAATTGAGTGGTGTGTCCAAACTCTGACTGGTACTGTATATATGTTTGCAGAAAAATAAATGGGGGATTGGAAATGATGCAGACAATTTCATTGATGGAAGCTACAATCTATCTGCAGTATTGAAGCTAATATACCCACCCCCAAAAATACTACATGTGTTGTTCAAGCAAATAGATTTTATGATGTCGTATATTTACCCCCAATATAATCCATCACGCCATATGGAATCAAAAGCATTCTTCATTAAACAAAACATGCAAATACTTTTCCTTTGCTTTTCTGATGAACATGTTGGTTTATTCATGTGTGTATGTGGTGTATGTGGTACTCCCGAGTGGTGCAGTGGTCTAAGGCGCTGCATCGCAGTGCTAACTGTGCCACTAGAGATCCTGGTTCGAATCCAGGCTCTGTCGCAGCCGGCCGCGACCGGGAAACTCATGGGCGGCGCACAATTGGCCCAGCGTCGTCCAGGGTAGGGGAGGGAATGGCCGGCAGGGATGTAGCTCAGTTGATAGAGCATGGCGTTTGCAACGCCAGGGTTGTGGGTTCGATTCCCACGGGGGGCCAGTATATAAAAATATATATGTATTCACTAACTGTAAGTCGCTCTGGATAAGAGCGTCTGCTAAATGACTAAAATGTAAATTTCTGTGTTTGGGTAGAAAGCCAATTTGTTTTTTTTTTGCTGAGAGTGTTATTCTGTGTGAGGAAGGTCTGTATTGGGTCATTGAGAATACAGCAGAACACTTTCCCCATGTTACCGGTGACACATATTCCCCTATAGTTATTAGGGTCTAATTTGTCACCTTTTATGTATGGGGGTTATGAGCCCCTGGTTCCAAATATCAGGGAAGCAGCCACTCTCCTAAACCAGGTGGAATAGTTTTAATAAGGCATCCTGCAGCTCAGGAGTACTGTGTTTAAGCATTTCATTCCTGATGCTGTCAGGGCCACACGCCTTTCCAGGTTTAAGGCTTTGTATTTTCTTCCAAAGTTCAGCCTGTGTCATTTGGTAGTCAGTTGGGGTCTTTAAGTCAGTTGGGTTCTGGTAGTCAGTTGGGTTCTGGTAGTCAGTTGGGTTCTGGTAGTCAGTTGGGTTCTGGTAGTCAGTTGGGTTCTGGTAGTCAGTTGGGTTCTGGTTGTTTTTCATTGTGTGTTCTAGGGAGCTGAGTTTGTCTTGGTTTAAAGTCTTCTGATGGTATTGTTCCATTGAGACTTTCAAAGTGATCTTTCCAAATGTTGCCATTTTGAATGGGCAGGTCATTCCTCTGTTTTCCATTTCTCCCAGAACTGGTTTCCATCAATGGAGTCTTCAGTCTCTTTCAGAGTGTTCTCAAAATGCTTCCGTTTCTTCCATCTTAGGTTTTGTTTATATTCTTTCAATGTGTCACAATATTGTTGCCCAACATCTCTATCCTGTGGTTGGTGATGTTTTCTAGTTGATAAAGATCTAAATTGTTTTCCTCATGAGAGTTCATTCAGCATCAAACCATTTCTCCTTTTGAGGTTTCCAATTAAAACTGTTTCTTCTTTTGCATACATTTGCTATTGTGGCAGATTTATGATAGATCTCATTTAATTTATTCACAGCCAAATTTATGTCAGGGAGGTTTAGGCTGAATGTACTTGAAAGGAAATCATTTATACAGGTTGTAATTTCTGGTCAGTGTAATGTTGTGTTGAAATGTGTTGCGTTCAAGGGCCCATCTGTAGGTTTTATTTAGATGAATCAATCTACAGGGCTCTGTGTTGTATTAATCCGTCTACAGGGCTCTGTGTTGTATTAATCAGTGTACAGGGCTCTGTGTTGTATTAATCAGTGTACAGGGCTCTGTGTTGTATTAATCAGTCTACAGGGCTCTGTGTTGTATTAATCAGTCTACAGGGCTCTGTGTTGTATTAATCAGTCTACAGGGCTCTGTGTTGTATTAATCAGTCTACAGGGCTCTGTGTTGTATTAATCAGTCTACAGGGCTCTGTGTTGTATTAATCAGTCTACAGGGCTCTGTGTTGTATTAATCAGTCTACAGGGCTCTGTGTTGTATTAATCAGTCTACAGGGCTCTGTGTTGTATTAATCAGTCTACAGGGCTCTGTCTGTGTGGTCTTTGGGTGGAGAAGTGTAATAAAAAATACATTAATCTGACAGTGGTGTCCGTGGTCAGACAGTGGTGTCTGTGGTCAGACAGTGGTGTCCGTGGTCAGACAGTGGTGTCTGTGGTCAGACAGTGGTGTCCGTGGTCAGACAGTGGTGTCTGTGGTCAGACATTGGTGTCCGTGATCAGACAGTGGTGTCTGTGGTCAGACAGTGGTGTCCGTGGTCAGACAGTGGGGTCTGTGGTCAGACAGTGGTGTATGTGGTCTGACAGTGGTGTCCGTGGTCAGACAGTGGTGTCTGTAGTCTGACAGTGAATGCAGTAATGGAGGAGGGGTCCAAGTCTGAGATAGTCAACAACACTGGTCCCAAAGAATCCCCTCTAATCCAGGCCTAAGGCTGGACAGAGATGGCCAGAGATGGACAGAGATGGACAGAGATGGACAGACATAGACAGAGATGGACAGAGATGGACAGAGACATGGACAGAGATGGACAGACATGGACAGAGATGGACAGAGATGGACAGACATGGACAGACATGGACAGACATGGACAGAGATGGACAGAGATGGACAGACATGGAAGA
Source organism: Coregonus sp. 'balchen' (assembly GCA_902810595.1). NCBI lineage: Eukaryota > Metazoa > Chordata > Actinopteri > Salmoniformes > Salmonidae > Coregonus > Coregonus sp. 'balchen'. The sequence goes on from LR778258.1 coordinate 43,057,335, forward strand.
GATGGACAGACATGGAAAGAGATGGACAGACATGGACAGAGATGGACAGACATGGACAGAGATGGACAGAGATGGACAGACATGGACAGACATGGACAGACATGGACAGAGATGGACAGATGGACAGAGATGGACAGAGATGGACAGAAATGGACAGAGATGGTCAGACATGGACAGAGATTGAATCTCCTTTCTATTTTTCTTCACTATCTGGTCAGGGCTATTTCTATGACTAGTGAGAGTCGGGTATGAGGAGGGAAGCATCTGTCTATTACCCTCATTCAGGTTCAGAACCTGTTCTAGCATTACAATCCCCTCAGGGTAACACATTCAGGTTCAGAACCTGTTCTAGCATTACAATCCCCTCAGGGTAACACATTCAGGTTCAGAACCTGTTCTAGCATTACAATCCCCACACAAAAGCACATTTCCCTCAGTTTGATACTGGTTGGTCTCTCTTTGGATATTATTATATATAAATCATTGTCACTAAGGAATGTGACTTTGTTGAGATTTAACCAAATGTTACCCTTTTTGTTTTGGCTCAGTGAAAGATCCTGTTTATACCATGTGCTCATTCCTCCTGAGTCCCTGCCCTGTTTTATGTTAGAAGGTTTTAAAGATGGAAGTAGAATTTCCCTATAGCCTGAAGGACATTGAGTATCTATATCACCACGACAACATGTTTCTAGAAGTATTATTATGTCTTGACCTTTGGTCTTGACCTTTGGGGCGGCAGGTAGCTTAGTGGTTAAGCGCATTGTGCCAGTAACCGAAATGTTGCTGGTTCTAATCCCCGAGCCAACAAGATGAAAAATCTGTCAATGTGCCCTTGAGCAAGGCACTTAACCCTAATTGCTCTGGATAAGAGTGTCTGCTAAATGACTGAAATGTAAATGTGTTGGTAAGAAAATCTGGGTTTTTTGGTCTTAAGACCCAAAGGAGAGGAGTACAAGATATTCCAAGAACTAATAATGATTTCAGTATAAGTGCTTCCCAGCAGTTGATGGGACTGAGGGTATACGGTTTGGTATGTGTGTTTTATTACAGGGAGGGAAAAAAGTGTTTGATCCCCTGCTGATTTTGTACGTTTGCCCACTGACAAAGACATGATCAGTCTATAATTGTAATGGTAGGTTTATTTGAACAGTGAGAGACTGAATAACAAACAAAAAAAATCCAGAAAAACGCATGTCAAAAATGTTATAAATTGATTTGCATTTTAATGAGGGAAATAATGTCACGATCGTCGGATATAGAGGACCAAGGCGCAGCGTGGAAGGTGAACATACTTATTTATTAAATGATACACGAACAAAACAACAAATCGATACGTGACGTCCACAGGTGCAAAACACAAACCAACACGGAACAAGATCCCACAAACACTGTGGGAAAAACCACCTGACTAAATATGGTTCCCAATCAGAGACAACCAGCAACAGCTGATACTCGTTGCCTCTGATTGAGAACCACTCTGGCCAACATAGATATACAAACACTAGACTAGACACAACGAGCACAAAACATAAACTCTACACACCCTGGCTCAACTTAAAAGAGTCCCTAGAGCCAGGGCGTGACAAATAAGTATTTGACCCCTCTGCAAAACATGACGTTTCTTGTAGTTGGCCACCAGGTTTGCACACATCTCAGGAGGGAGTTTGTCCCACTCCTCTTTGCAGATCTTCTCCAAGTCATTAAGGTTTCGAGGCTGACGTTTGGCAACTCGAACCTTCAGCTCCCTCCACAGATTTTCTATTGGATTAAGGTCTGGAGACTGGCTAGGCCACTCCAGGACCTTAATGTGCTTCTTCTTGAGCCACTCCTTTGTTGCCTTGGCCGTGTGTTTTGGGTCATTGTCATGCTGCAATACCCATCCACGACCCATTTTCAATGCCCTGGCTGAGGGAAGGAGGTTCTCACCCAAAATTTGACGGTACATGGCCACGTCCATCGTCCCTTTGATGCGGTGAAGTTGTCCTGTCCCCTTAGCTGAAAAACACCCCCAAAGCATAAAGTTTCCACCTCCATGTTTGACGGTGGGGATGGTGTTCTTGGGGTCATAGGCAGCATTCCTCCTCCTCCAAACACGGTGAGTTAAGTTGATGCCAAAGAGCTCGATTTTGGTCTCATCTGACCTCAACACTTTCACCCAGTTCTCCTCTGAATCATTCAGATAATAATTGGCAAACTTCAGACAGGCCTGTATATGTGCTTTCTTGATAGGGCCAAATAGCATTCTAGTTTGCTTTGTTATTTTGTTAATTCTTTCCAATGTGTCAAGTAATTCTCTTTTGGTTTTCTCATGATTTGGTTGGGTCTAATTGTGTTGTTGTCCTGGGGCTCTGTGGGGTATGTTTGTGTTTGTGAACAGAGCCCCAGGACCAGCTTGCTTAGGGGACTCTTCTCCAGGTGTATCTCTGTAGGTGATGGCTTTTTTATGGAAGGTTTGGGAATCAATTCTGCTCTGCATGCATTATTTGGTGTTTTACATTGTACACAGAGGATATTTTTGCAGAATTCTGCATGCAGAGTCTCAATTTGGTGTTTGTCTAATTTTGTGAAATCTTGGTTGGTGAGCAGAACCCAGACCTCACAACCATAAAGGGCAATGGGTTCTATAACTGATTCAAGTATTTTTAGCCAGATCCTAATTGGTATGTCGAATTTTAGGATGTTTACCTGTGGCGAGGATGGGCGGTGGGGTAGGGTTATAGATCGAATCTAGTCTATATATCATAGAGAGAGAGCAAGAGAGAGAGAGGAGAGAGAGAGAGAGAGAGAGAAGCGAGACGCGAGTAGAGAGAGAGAGAGAGAGAGAGAGGGAGAGTAGGAGAGAGAGAGAGACGAAAGAGAAGAGAAGCGAGAGAGAGGAGAGAGGAGAGAAGAGAAGGAGAGAGGAGGCAGAGAGGAGGAGAGAGAGAGAGAGCAAGAGAGGAGAGAGAGTAGAGGAGACGAGGAGCAGAGAGGAGAAGAGAGATAGAGAGCGAGAGGAGAGAAAAGAGGAGAGAGAGAGAGACGGGAGGAGAGAGAGCGATAGAGAGAGAGCGAGAGGAGAGGAGAGGAAAAGCGGATGAGAGGAAAAGAAAGAGAGAGAGGGGATAGAGCAGCCTCTAGAGGGAAAATACTATTGCTATATCTATATATATCTCCTTCTACTCTCTTTTCTCTCTCTCGTCCTATTCTCTTTTCATGTCTCTCCTACCTCTCTTTCTCCCTCTATCTCTTTTCTGATCTCTCTTGACTCTCTCTGATTTTTATCTTTTCCGATCTTTTCCATATCTCTCTATCTCCAAAACTATTTTATATTAATCTTATACTGAAATGATCAATCCCTGAAATATCCTGAAAAGTACCTTCAGCCTCTCAAGGAGTATACTCAAGGAGGATTTGAAGGTTTCAGAATAGTAACGATAAGATGAATACAAAAAAAAATTATTCTCAGTAGCCTACCTGACATGATAAAAACAAAACATTGTGGTTATTCTCTGCTATGAGATGAATGTATTTCCAAATGTATGTGATTAGCTTAGGGTTAAATACACACACAATGGCTAAACTAAGTTCGAGTCCCAAATGGCAACCACTTCCCTATATAGTGCACTACTGTTGACCAGGGCCCATTGACCAGATAACTATGGGCCCTGGTCAAAAGTAGTTCACTATGTAGAGAATATGGTGCAATTTGGCAACCGACTGTAGTTTACCACTGTGTGTATTTAGCCCTGAAACAAAACAGGGTATATTTTGAAGTTGTTATAGAGAATAGGGTGCCATTTGGTTATAGAGAATAGGGTGCCATTTGGGCCACGACCTTGGTGTCTCTTCTCTCTCACCCTACATCATCCTACTGTCTCTATCACCCTACATCATCCTACTGTCTCTTCTCTATCACCCTACATCATCCTACTGTCTCTATCACCCTACATCATCCTACTGTCTCTATCACCCTACATCATCCTACTGTCTCTATCACCCTACATCATCCTACTGTCTCTTCTCTATCACCCTACATCATCCTACTGTCTCTATCACCCTACATCATCTACTGTCTCTTCTCTATCACCTAATATCCTAATGTCTCTACCACCCTAAATCATCCTACTGTCTATTCTCTATAACCCTACATATCCTACTGTCTCTATACCCTACATCATCACTACTGTCTCTATCACCCTACATCATCTACTGTCTCTATAACCCTACATCATCCTACTGTCTCTATCACCCTACATCATCCTACTGTCTCTTCTCTATCACCCTACATCATCCTACTGTCTCTATTACCCTACATCATCCTACTGTCTCTATCACCCTACATCATCCTACTGTCTTTCTCTATCACCTACATCATCCTACTGTCTCTATCACCCTACATCACCCTACTGTCTCTATCACCCTACATCATCCTACTGCTCTATTACCCTACATCATCCTACTGTCTCTATCACCCTACATCATCTACTGGCTCTATCACCCCTACATATCACTACTGTCTCTATCACCCTACATCATCCTACTGTCTCGTATAACCCTACATCATCCTACGTCTCTATCACCCTACATATACTACTGTCTCATATAACCATACATCATCCTACTGTATCTATCACCCTACATCATCCTACTGTCTCTTCTCTATCAACCTACATATCCTACTGTTCTATTACCCTACATCATCCTACTGTCTCTATCACCCTACATCATCCCTACTGTCTCTTCTCTATCACCCTACATCATCTACGGTCTCTATCACCCTAATCACCCATACTGTCTCTATCACCCTACATCATCCTACTGTCTCTATTACCCTACATCATCCTACTGTCTCTATCACCCTACATCATCCTACTGGCTCTATCACCCTACATCATCCTACTGTCTCTATCACCCTACATCATCTACTGGTCTATATTAACCCTTACATCATCCTACTGTCTCTATCACCCTACATCATCCTACTGTCTCTCTCTATCACCCTACATCATCCTACTGTCTCTATCACCCTACATCACCCTACTGTCTCTATCACCCTACATCATCCTACTGTCTCTATTACCCTACATCATCCTACTGTCTCTATCACCCTACATCATCCTACTGGCTCTATCACCCTACATCATCCTACTGTCTCTATCACCCTACATCATCCTACCATCTGCCATTTGGGACACATCATAAAGCACAATTTGTTCAGACAGGCAGTGCTGTGTTGGGCTCCACTAGCACTGGGTAGGTAGCTGCTGTTATCACCGGCTGGGAAGTACTCTTAACTCATCACCTAGCTGCGGTGGTGGGTGAATGGAAGCAGCAATAAATGGCACCCTATTTCCTATATAGTGCACCACTTGTGGCCAGAGCCCTCTGGGGATAGGGTGCCATTTGGGATGCAGACCATATCTTCCTCCAGTAATCCTGTGGCCAGGCTCCAAAACATCATCACAAGCCAAGGAAGCATGCCGACCGCGAGCCCAGGAGCAACTCTGCTCTGTTAGTTTAGCGTCCAGTTTCCACAGGAGCGCAGGCCATAATAACCTTATCGCCATGCCTACAGGGAGCTTATTCTCCTACAGTCTCAGCCAGTGGAACATCTACACTATGTGGTGGATGATACTGTTTGTTGTTGTTGTTGTTGTTGTTTAAGGGGTCTTAGATACAGGTGAAAAGTGATACATTGCACCATTAATAATAATATGCCATTTAGCAGACGCTTTTATCCAAAGCGACTTACAGTCATGTGTGCATACATTTTTACGTATGGGTGGTCCCGGGGATCGAACCCACTACCCTGGCGTTACAAGCGCCATGCTCTACCAATTGAGCTACAGAGGACCACACACCATTAAAGAGTAATACATGTCTTCTTATACTAACAGCTGTTTGGCTATTACACAGTCCATGTTGGACTGAGCTGAAGAAAAGGGTTTTGGTGGGCATGGGTTGTTATTGTCCTTCCTGCCCTCTACTCGCCTGGACACTCATATTTGCCTAAAACCATGGCGACGTTTGTGACAGGTTCTCCAATGTTCCTTTATTCTGTCGTGTAGTTTTAGGATTGAAAACACTGTCTTGCCATTGGGCCTCCTTTATCCTCCTGTAACACTGCATGGTCAAATCCAATCTAACACAATGTCAGCATATGTTCTCATAGATTTCTGATCACATTCCTGACCCTTTTGCATTGGATATTGGTTTCAGAAGCCAACCTACAGCAGTGGTACAGTTGGGGAACCTTGCCAAGGCCCAGATCGAAATATTAGCTTCCACTTTGTTAAAGCTCCTAAGCCTGTAAACACAGGGGATAGATCCGAGCCACATGGGGATAGATCCGAGCCACATGGGGATAGATCCGAGCCACATGGGGATAGATCCGAGCCACATGGGGGATAGATCCGAGCCACATGGGGATAGATCGAGCCACATGGGGATAGATCCGAGCCACATGGGGGATAGATCCGAGCCACATGGGGATAGATCCGAGCCACATGGGGGGATAGAATCCGAGCCCACCTGGGGATAGATCCGAGCCACATGGGGATAGATCCGAGCCACATGGGGATAGATCCGAGCACAGGGGATAGACGAGCCACAGGGG
>LR778258.1:43064032-43223802 GCA_902810595.1 Coregonus sp. 'balchen'
TTGGAGCACTACCAAAGAACCTTTGGAGTACACACTGACCATAGAACCATGGAGTACACACTGACCACAGAACCACTGGAGTACACACTGACATAGAACCACTGAGTACACACTGACATAGAACCACTGGAGTACAACACTGACCACAGAACCACTGGAGTACACACTGACCACAGAACCACTGGAGTACACACTGACCATAGAACCACTGGAGTACACACTGACCACAGAACCACTGAGTACACACTGACCATAGACCACTGGAGTAACACACTGACCACAGAACCACTGGAGTACACACTGACCACAGAACCACTGGAGTACACAAAGACCACAGAACCACTGGAGTACACACTGACCATAGAACCACTGGAGTACACACTGACCACAGAACCACTGGAGTACACACTGACCACAGAACCACTGGAGTACACACTGACCATAGAACCATTGGAGTACACACTGACCATAGAACCACTGGAGTACACACTGACCATAGAACCATTGGCCTATAAATTGACCTATAAAAAACAGGTATACAGTTCCTTGCAAAAGTATTCATCCCACTTGGCGTTTTTCCTATTTTGTTTTATTACAACCTGTAATTTAAATAGATTTTTATTTGGATTTCATGTAATGGACACACAAAAAATAGTCAAAATTGGTGAAGTGTTTTCAAAAAAGTCTACAAAATAAATAATGGAAAAGTGCTGCGTGCATATGTATTCACCACCTTTGCTATGAAGCCCCTAAATAAGATCTGGTGCAACCAATTACCTTCAGAAGTCACATAATTCATTAAATAAAGTCCACCTGTGTGCAATCTAAGTGTCACATAGTATGTCACATGATCTCAGTATATATACACCTGTTCTGAAAGGCCCCAGAGTCTGCAACACCACTAAGCAAGGGGCACCACCAAGCAAGCGGCACCATGAAGACCAAGGAGCTCTCCAAACAGGTCAGGGACAAGTTGTGGAGAAATACAGATCAGAGTTGGGTTACAAAAAAATATCAGAAACTTTGAACATCCCACGGAGCACCATTAAATCCATTATTTAAAAAATGAAAGAATATGGCACCACAAACCTGCCAAGAGAGGGCCGCCTACCAAAACTCATGGAACAGGCAAGGAGGGCATTAAGATAACCCTGAAGGAGCTGCAAAGCTCCACAGCGGAGATTGGAGTATCTGTCCATAGCACCACTTTAAGCCGTACACTCCACAGAGCTGGGCTTTACGGAAGAGTGGCTAGAAAAAAAGCCATTGCTTAAAGAAAAAAATAAGCAAACACGTTTGGTGTTCACCAAAAGGCATGTGGGAGACTCACCAAACATATGGAAGAAGGTACTCTGGTCAGATGAGACTAGAATTTAGCTTTTGGCCATCAAGGAAAACGCTGTGTCTGGCGCAAACCCAACACCTCTCATCACCCGAGAACACCATCCCCAAAGTGAAGCATGGTGGTGGCAGCATCATGCTGTGGGGATGTTTTTCATCGGCAGGGACTGGGAAACTGGTCAGAATTGAAGGAATGATGGATGGCGCTAAATACAGGGAAATTCTTGAGGGAAACCTGTTTCAGTCTTCCAGAGATTTGAGACTGGGATGGAGGTTCACCTTCCAGCAGGACAATGACCCTAAGCATACTGCTAAAGCAACACTCGAGTGGTTTAAGGGGAAACATTTATATGTCTTGGAATGGCCTAGTCAAAGCCCAGATCTTAATCTCCTTTCCCCCTTCTGATAACCAGGTGGCGAATCGCATCTCTGCATGTCTGGCCGACATATCAGTATGGATGACGGATCACCACCTCAAGCTGAACCCTGGCAAGACGGAGCTGCTCTTCCTCCCGGGGAAGGACTGCCCGTTCCATGATCTCGCCATCACGGTTGACAACTCCGTTGTGTCCTCCTCCCAGAGTGCGAAGAGCCTTGGCGTGACCCTGGACAACACCCTGTCGTTCTCCGCTAACATCAAGGCGGTGACCCGATCCTGCAGGTTCATGCTCTACAACATTCGGAGAGTACGACCCTGCCTTACACAGGAAGCGGCACAGGTCCTAATCCAGGCACTTGTCATCTCCCGTCTGGATTACTGCAACTCGCTGTTGGCTGGGCTCCCTGCCTGTGCCATTAAACCCCTACAACTCATCCAGAATGCCGCAGGCCGTCTGGTGTTCAACCTTCCCAAGTTCTCTCACGTCACCCCCCCTCCTCCGCACACTCCACTGGCTTCCAGTTGAAGCTCGCATCCGTTACAAGACCATGGTGCTTGCCTATGGAGCAGTGAGGGGAACGGCACCTCCGTACCTTCAGGCTCTGATCAGTCCCTACAACCCAAACGAGGGCATTGCGTTCATCCACCTCTGGCCTGCTGGCTCCCCTTCCTCTGCGGAAGCATAGTTCCCGCTCAGCCCAGTCAAAACTGTTCGCTGCTCTGGCACCCCAATGGTGGAACAAGCTCCCTCACGACGCCAGGACAGCGGAGTCACTCACCACCTTCCGGAGAAATTTGAAACCCCACCTCTTTAAGGAATACCTGGGATAGGATAAAGTAATCCTTCTACCCCCCCCCCCCCCCCCCCCCACCCCAAAAAAAATATAAATAATAATAAATAAATAAATAAAATAAAAAAATAATAATTATAAATATTGTAAAGTGGTTTACCCACTGGCTATAGGGTGAATGCACCAATTTGTAAGTCGCTCTGGATAAGAGCGTCTGCTAAATGACGTAAATGTAATGTAAATGTTAATACAATTGAGAATCTGTGGTATGACTTAAAGATTGCTGTACACCAGTGGAACCCTTCCAACTTGAAGGAGCTGGGGCAGTTTTGCCTTGAAGAATAGGAAAAAATCCCAGTGGCTATATGTGCCAAGTTTATAGAGACATACCCCAAGAGACCAACAGCTGTAATTGCTGCAAAAGGTGGCTCTACAAAGTATTGACTTTGGAGGGGTGAATAGTTATGCACGCTGAAGTTTTCTGTTTTTTGTCTTATTTCTTGTTTGGAGAGGAATAGGAGAGGAGAGGGAGAGGAGATGAAGAGGAAGAGGAAGCGGGAGAGGAAATGGAGAGGGTAGGAGAGGGAGGAGAGAGCGTGCGGAGAGGCAGAGGGAGGACCGAGGGAGGCTCTGTCTCTAGCTACCGCAATCAGGATTGAGATGAGATTAGTAGGAGAGGGAGAGGAGAGCGAGAGCTTCGCTTCGAGGAGAGGCTCGGTCTTCTCCTTCGTTGCCGGCTCGGTCGCTTCGCGCGGGTCCGCTTTTAGTGCTGCGCTTCTTCTGCTGTGGCTCTGCTGCTGATGCTCGCGCGGTGCCGGAGGCTCTGAGGAGAGGTAAAGTATAACCTGGAATCAGAACAGACTGAATCAACTTCATGAACCCACCAAGAGGGAATAACTTGCTAACCTATTAGTGTGGATAGAATAGAAAATATACTTTATTGTACTTACTATATGTAACTTCATACAGTACAAACACACACACACACACACACACACACACACACACACACACACAAACACACACACACACACACACACACACACACACACACAGTGGTAAAGTCTGGTTGGTTTACCATCAAATGCTTCTGTATACCAATAGGGAGGTAAATGGTGTTGGCTAGTTGGTGTTTTCTTTTCAACCTAAGTCTTGTCTATAACACATAATGGTGTCAAATGTTCTAATTGGCTGTTCTAATTGGATAGCATTATGTTCTAAATGGCTGTTGGAATTGGAAAGCATTATATTCTAATTGGCTGTTAGAATTGAATAGAATTATGTTCTAATTGGCTGTTAGAATTGGATAGCATTGTGTCTTAATTGTTCTAACCAGACAGTGTTCCGAATGACAGGCTCAGTGTTGCCAGAAAGTGATCAGACTGACAGGCTCATTGTTAAAAGACAGTGGTCAGACTGCCAGGCTCAGTGTTACCAGACAGTGTTCAGACTGACAGGCTCAGTGTTACCAGACAGTGTTCAGACGGACAGGCTCAGTGTTACCAGACAGTGTTCAGACTGACAGGCTCAGTGTTGTTATACCAGACAGTGTTCAGACTGACAGGCTCATGTTACCAGACAGTGTTCAGACTGACAGGCTCAGTGTTACCAGACAGTGTTCAGACGGACAGGCTCAGTGTTACCAGACAGTGTTCAGACTGACAGGCTCAGTGTTACCAGACAGTGTTCAGCCTGACAGGCTCAGTGTTACCAGACAGTGTTCAGCCTGACAGGCTCAGTGTTACCCCAGACAGTGATCAGACCTGACAGGCTCAGTGTTACCCAGACAGTGTTCAGCCTGACAGGCTCAGTGTTGTCCCAGACAGTGTTCAGACTGACAGGCTCAGTGTTACCCGACAGTGTTCAGACTGACAGGCTCAGTGTTACCAGACAGTGTTCAGACTGACAGGCTCAGTGTTTCCAGACAATGTTCAGACTGACAGGCTCAGTGTTGGTATACCAGACAGTGTTCAGACTGACAGGCTCAGTGTTGTTATACCAGACAGTGTTCAGACTGACAGGCTCAGTGTTACCAGACAGTGTTCAGACTGACAGGCTCAGTGTTGGTATACCAGACAGTGTTCAGACTGACACGCTCAGTGTTACCAGACAGTATTCAGAATGACAAGCTTAGTGTTACCAGACAGTGATCAGACTGACAGGCTCAGTGATACCAGACAGTGATCAGACTGACTGGCTCAGTGTGATTATACCAGACAGTGTTCAGACTGACAGGCTCAGTGTTGGTATACCAGACAGTGTTCAGACTGACAGGCTCAGTGTTACCAGACAGTGTTCAGACTGACAGGCTCAGTGTTACCAGACAGTGATCAGACTGACAGGCTCAGTGTTTACAGAGAGTGTTCAGACTGACAGGCTCAGTGTTACCAGACAGTGTTCAGACTGACAGGCTCAGTGTTGGTATACCAGACAGTGTTCAGCCTGACAGGCTCAGTGTTACCAGACAGTGTTCAAACTGACAGGCTCAGTGATACCAGACAGTGAACAGACTGATAGGCTCAGTGTTGTTATACCAGACAATGTTCAGACTGACAGGCTCAGTGTTGTTATACCAGACAATGTTCAGACTGACAGGCTCAGTGTTGTTATACCAGACAGTGTTCAGACTGACAGGCTCAGTGTTACCAGACAGTGTTCAGACTGACAGGCTCAGTGTTACCAGACAGTGTTCAGACTGACAGGCTCAGTGTTACCAGACAGTGTTCAGACTGACAGGCTCAGTGTTACCAGACAGTGGTCAGACTGACAGGCTCAGTGTTACCAGACAGTGATCAGACTGACAGGCTCAGTGTGATTATACCAGACAGTGTTCAGACTGACAGGCTCAGTGTTACCAGACAGTGTTCAGACTGACAGGCTCAGTGTTACCAGACAGTGTTCAGACTGCCAGGCTCAGTGTTACCAGACAATGTTCAGACTGACAGGCTCAGTGTTTCCAGACAATGTTCAGACTGACAGGCTCAGTGTTGGTATACCAGACAGTGATCAGACTGACAGGCTCAGTGTTACCAGACAGTGATCAGACTGACAGGCTCAGTGTTACCAGACAATGTTCAGACTGACAGGCTCAGTGTTTCCAGACAATGTTCAGACTGACAGGCTCAGTGTTGGTATACCAGACAGTGATCAGACTGACAGGCTCAGTGTTACCAGACAGTGATCAGACTGACAGGCTCAGTGTTACCAGACAGTGATCAGACTGACAGGCTCAGTGTTACCAGACAGTGTTTAGATTGACAGGCTCAGTGTTACCAGACAGTGGTCAGACTGACAGGCTCAGTGTTGGTATACCAGACAGTGTTCAGCCTGACAGGCTCAGTGTTGTTATACCAGACAGTGATCAGCCTGACAGGCTCAGTGTCAGATTATCCTGATAGGTCTTGTCACGCAATGGATAAATCTATCTACCAACAGTCTTGTTCAAGAACCCTGGGTGTGATTTCCAAATGGCACCTTATTCCCTGTATGGTGCAATACCTTTAACCAGAGCCATGTGCGACCCAGCCTTCTCTGTTTGGTGTCTTAGCTCCAGGCTAAGAGCTTTAGCTACTGTAGATTTAGCTCCAGCTTAGCCATGGTTGGTTCAGTCCTCATCAGCATCCCCCATAGTCCCCCATGCCTGATCATGCACAATGTGTTACTCAAGCTTGCAATATTGCAGTTTTTCTGAATAGCCAAGGTTAGCCGTGCAGTCTTGAATGTGATCAGGTTAATGATGTGTATTGATGTGGTATAATGAGAGGCCTTCAGGGAGTGACTACATGGTGATTGTCAATGGTACTCCCCAATTCTATACTGCCACCACCACTGCTACTGCTACTGCTACTACTACTACTACTACTACTACTGCTACTGCTACTACTACTACTACTACTACTACTACTACTACTACTACTACTACTACTACTACTACTACTATACTACTACACTACTACTACTACTACTACTACTACTACTAACTACTATTACTACTACTATACTACTACTACTACGATACTACTACTACTACTACTACTCTACTAGCTACTACTACTACTACTATACTACTACTACTACTACTACTACTACTACTACTACTTAACTACTACACTACTACACTACTACTACTACTAACTATACTAATACTACTACTATAGTACTACTACTACTAATGCTGCTACTACTACTACTAACTAACTACTACTACTACTACTACTACTACTACAACACTATACACTACTACTACACTACTACAACTACTACTACAACCTAACTACTACTACTACACTACTACTACTACTACCTAGTACTACTGCACTACTACTACTCTCTACGACACTACGCTACTACTACTACTTACTACTACTACTACTACTACATCACTACTACTACGACTACTACACTACGACAAATACACATACTACACATACACTACACGACACAAATACTGACTACTACTACACATACTACTACTACAACTTACTACAACACACACACTACTACACCTACTACACACATCAACGACACACTACTACTGCTACTACTACTAGCACATACACTACACTACAACACCACGACTACAACGCGACACACGAACACTACATACTACACTACACTACTACTACACTAGTACCTACTACACTACTACTACAACTGACGTACACTACACACACAACACACGACCTACTACGACACTACACAACATACTACACGACTACTACACACTACACAACTAACGACTCTACTACACTACTACGAATACTACTACACTACACTACACTACACACTACTACTACTACTACACTACTACACACTACTATACACGACACACTAACACTACTACTACTACGATACGACTACTACAGTACTACTACTACACTACGACTCACTACTACACGATACTACTACAACTACTACTACTACTACTACTACTACGACTACACTACTACACACACACTACTGACTACTACTCTACTACTACTACTTACTACATACTACCTACTACTACTACACTACTACTACTACACTATACTACAACTAACACACTACTACTACTACTACTACTACTACTATACACTACTCTACTATACTACTACTACTATCACTACTACTCTGCTCTCTGCTACTCTACTTACTACTTACTACCTACCTACGCTACCTACTACTACTATACTACTACTACTATACTACATACACTACTATCTACTACTGACTACTTACTACTGCTCTACTACTCTACTACTACTACTACACTACTACTACTATTTACTACTCTCACTACTACTCTAATCTACTCTGCTTACTGCTACTACTCTAACCTACACACTTATATAACATATACTACCACTACTACATAGTACTACTCTACTTACTACTACTACTACTACTACTACTACTGCTACTCAACTGCTACTACTACTCTAACTCCTACTATCTTACTACTACCTACTAACTACTACTATGTACATCTGTGCTTTGAATTCACTCTATGCTTTTCTGTTTGCTAAATAATTAACTATTACTCATTATCTAATACTTGAAGAACATATCTTTATGAATATACGATGATGTACTGCTACTCAAAATTTACACTTACAATACACTCTCTTTATTCTCTATACTACACTCTACCACTGCATTTACTCGGTACTGTCTACAGTCTTGAATATATTCACGTCCCTTAGGTCCAAGTTCTTGCTATTTGTGCCTTACACATGGTTAAATGTCTCATTATCCAACTACTTTGAAGCATCTTATATGTTGTGGGCATATTACATGTCCCTAAGGGCAATCTTGAGATGCATTTGCAGAATACAGTTCTTGGGATTCCTTAATCTTGGCCATCTACCACTGTTTTTCCCAGTCCTCAGATGAAAAATCCCCACCATGCTGCCTCAAGCTGATGTTCCGTGGGGATAGATTGTGAGACCGGTTTCATTGGCAACTCAATTTATGTTGGCTCTGAAAGCCATTTTCCATAATAAATGTTTCCTTAAACCATACGATGTTTGGGATTCCATCTTAGTCTTTTGCAAAAAGGTTTGATCTTCGTTAGCAGTTGAATGCTGCCAAAACCATGCCATCATTCCTTCATTCTCCTCCCAGTCCTGCAGATGAAAACATCCCCACAGCATGACTGCCTCCACCATGCTTCACTGGGGATGGTATTCTCGGGGGGATGAGAGGGTGTTGGGATTGCGCCAGACACAGCGTTTCCTTGATGGCCAAAAAGCTAAATTTTAGTCTCATCTGACCAGAGTACATTCTCCAATATATTGGGGAGTCACCCACATGCCTTTGGCAAAACACCAAACGTGTTGTTGCTTATTTTTTTCTTTAAGCAATGGCTTTTTTTTCTGACACTCTTCCGTAAAGCCCAGCTCTGTGGAGTCTATGGCTTAAAGTGGTCCTATTGACAGATACTCCAATCTCTGCTGTGGAGCTTTGCAGCTCCTTCAGGGTTATCTTTGGTCTCTTTGTTGCCTCTCTGATTAATGCGCTCCTTGCATGGTCCGTGAGTTTTGTTGGGCGGCCCTCTCTTGGCAGGTTTGTTGTGGTGCCATATTCTTTCAATTTTTTTAATAATGGATTTAATGGTGCTCCGTGAGATGCTCAAAGTTTCTGATATTTTTTTATAACCCAACCCTGATCTGTACTTCTCCACAACTTTGTCCCTGACCTGTTTGGAGAGCTCCTTGGTCTTCATGGTGCCGCTTGCTTGGTGGTGCCCCTTGCTTAGCGGTGTTGCAGACTCTGGGGCCTTTCAGAACAGGTGTATATATACTGAGATCATGTGACACTTAGATTGCACACAGGTGGACTTTATTTAACTAATTATGTGACTTCTGAAGGTAATTGGTTTCACCAGATCTTATTTAGGGGCTTCATTGTAAAGGGGGTGAATACATATGCACGCACCACTTTTCCGTTATTTATTCTTTAGAATATTTTGAAACAAGTCATTTTTTTCATTTCACTTCACCAATTTGGACTATATTTTTGTATGTCCATTACATGAAATCTAAATACAAAAATCAATTTAAATTACAGGTTGTAATGCAACAAAATAGGAAAAAACTAAACTACTGCCTTCATACAGTTGACAACACAACTACCACAATCATACAGCTGACAACAAAACTACTGCCTTACAGAGCTGACAATAAAATAACTGGCATGATGTTGCTGCTGAATTATCACATTTGGAGACAAGCAGTCAGGCAGGCAGGCAGACAGACAGACAGACAGACAGACAGACAGACAGACAGGCAGGCAGGCAGGCAGACAGACAGACAGGCAGACAGAAACACAGGCAGACACACAGACAGACAAACAGACAGACAGAAACACAGACAGGCAGACAGACAGGCAGACACAGACAGACAGACAGACAGACAGACAGACAGACAGACAGACAGACAGACAGACAGACAGACAGACAGACAGGCAGGCAGGCAGGCAGGCAGGCAGGCAGGCAGGCAGGCAGGCAGGCAGGCAGGCAGGCAGGCAGGCGGACAGACAGATAGGCAGGCGGACAGACAGATGGAAAGTCAAACCGACAGGCAGAGGCAGAAGGAGAGACAGACAGTCAGACAGACAGACAGACAGACACCAGGGTGTGTACTGCATATTGTTAGCAGTGCAACTTATCATGGTGACATATATGGAGCTCCTGTGTTGTGAGGTATGTCCCTTCTCGTTATGGCCATTAACAACATCCTGTCATACATGGTCCTGGGAGGGGACTGCTGACACACTTTACTAACTTTCTCCTGTAGTCTGCATTATGCAGTTGCATCAACTCCCATAGGTGTTTGTGTGTGTGTGTGAAAAAGAAAACTAAACAGCTAAACATCCTGTAGACAGCTCCACTGTCCTGTAGACAGCTCCACTGTCCTGTAGACAGCTAAACATCCTGTAGACAGCTAAACATCCTGTAGACAGCTAAACATCCTGTAGACAGCTAAACATCCTGTAGACAGCTCCACTGTCCTGTAGACAGCTAAACATCCTGTAGACAGCTAAACATCCTGTAGACAGCTAAACATCCTGTAGACAGCTCCACTGTCCTGTAGACAGCTAAACATCCTGTAGACAGCTAAACATCCTGTAGACAGCTCCACTGTCCTGTAGACAGCTAAACATCCTGTAGACAGCTAAACATCCTGTAGACAGCTCCACTGTCCTGTAGACAGCTAAACATCCTGTAGACAGCTAAACATCCTGTAGACAGCTAAACATCCTGTAGACAGCTAAACATCCTGTAGACAGCTCCACTGTCCTGTAGACAGCTAAACATCCTGTAGACAGCTCCACTGTCCTGTAGACAGCTAAACATCCTGTAGACAGCTCCACTGTCCTGTAGACAGCTAAACATCCTGTAGACAGCTAAACATCCTGTAGACAGCTCCACTGTCCTGTAGACAGCTCCACTGTCCTGTAGACAGCTCCACTGTCCTGTAGACAGCTAAACATCCTGTAGACAGCTAAACATCCTGTAGACAGCTAAACATCCTGTAGACAGCTAAACATCCTGTAGACAGCTCCACTGTCCTGTAGACAGCTCCACGTCCTGTAGACAGCTAAACATCCTGTAGACAGCTAAACATCCTGTAGACAGCTCCACTGTCCTGTAGACAGCTCCACTGTCCTGTAGACAGCTCCACTGTCCTGTAGACAGCTAAACATCCTGTAGACAGCTCCACTGTCCTGTAGACAGCTCCACTGTCCTGTAACACCACCTCAGTAGATCATTGTAGCATTACTCAGTTAGTGCATGATGTGTGATGATGGTAGGAGAGGAGAGGAGAGGACAGGACAGGACAGGACAGGACAGGACAGGACAGGACAGGAAGGAGAGGAGAGAGAGGAAGGGGGAGGGAGTGATAGAGGAGATAGCGAGATGAGAGGAGAGGTTAGTAGGTTATTGATTAGAGGTCTATATCGTTAATACTCAGTACTGCTTCCTCGTAGTTCGGATCGGAGACTTCCCTGCATGGTTATTACTACAAAGGACTATCAATAAAGAACTTCTAACAAACCAAAACCTGCAGGAGAAGCACAGCAGAAATGTGGAAATACCATCCAACACAACACTGAGTGAGTAATGTTTAGTATGAAGCTTCTTCTGAAGCCAAAAAGTAAAAGACAATAATCTCTATGTAATGTTGATATATAAAGCTTATAAAATAAGGCTACTAAGCTACCAAGCTGCTAGGACAGAACCTGGCTACAACTTCAATTAGCACTGAAGTGTGAAGTGAGATGTATGAAAACTCTTGAGCCCAACAATGGCAGCAAAGTTTCACAGCCCCCCCCCCCCCCCCCCCCCCCCCACCCACCCAAATCCAGAGGCCTTTGAAGCCCCCTGCACCATGGCGTATCCCTGTGCAGAGGTCATCACAGTACAGTACCCCTTGGATATTCAAAATAACACTGCACGGAATAAGTACAAAAATAAGCCCCATTGAGGACAATCCAGAGACACTATTTGCTGACTGCTACAAAGAGGGGAATGTAAGCGACTTAATTTTCCACACAGACCATCCCCTGGCATGGCACAGTGCTATAAGAGCACACTACCCCTATGTCAAGAGAGACGGGGTATTGGCCCAGGGTGGAAACTCAGAATACTAGACAATTGAGGAAATTGAAACAACCTCTTGTCAACGGTGTAGAAGTCTGGGACAGTAATGGTGCAGGGCATCCTCATGCAGTTCCAGCAGGACTTTTACGGGATCAAAGAGAGAGCATAGCAGGAAAAGCGCTCTCTCCGTGACGACCCCATCCTGAGTGAGTCTGATCACACATCTGAGAATAAACTTTTCCCCAAACACAAAGTGGCTAAACTCTGGTGCCCAAACGACCTGAGGGCCCAGCAGGAAAGGGTGTCCACAGCACTCAAGGGAGTGATAGAAAAAAGCTTCTTCCACTTTCCCCCCAACCACCAATGGTCTCCCCACCCCCCCCGCTGCCACAAAATACTTTTTATTCACCCTCCACCCTAAACGGGTGAAAAGCAGCATTTTCCCGGGTTTTTTCCTCAAACCTAAACCACCTGGCCCCCCAACCCACCCACCCTGGCCCTTTTTTTTTTAGGTTTTGGGCCCTTTAAATTTAACCCCTTACCTTGGGCTTTTTAAAATAAAGGGGTTTCACCGAAACTTATTTAGGGGCTCAAAAGCAAAGGGGGGAAAAACATACGAAACCCCAACCAATTTTCCATTAAATTTTTTTTTTTTTTATTTTTTAAAATTCACAAATTTTCACTATTTTTTTGTTGGGCCATTCCTGAAATCTTCCAAAATTTGCATGGACTTGGGTTTTTTCCCCAAAAAGAAAAAGACTGACATTTCAGAAAAAGTTCTTTTGTTTTGGCCATTTTAACCCACAATTTCTGATGCCCCAAAATAAATCAAATATCCCCAAGAAAAGGGCCCGTTTTCAGCTGTCAAACAAAAAATTGGAAAAGGGTTTTCTAATGTCAATTTGCCTTTAAAAAAGAAAAACCCTTGGGGTTAAACAAAAAACCAAAAGTGCCCTTGGAAAAACGGGCTGAGGTTTTCTGATAAAGGGCCTCTTTTAAACCCCAGGGAAAATTTCATAAAAAATCTTTCCATTTTTTTCCCGCGCAAAAGCCATTTACAACATTAACCCAAAGTCTCACTGGGATTTCTGGCAAATTTATGTTATTTTTAATGGACCAAAAAAATTTCTTTTTTTTTTCAAAAAATGGGGCTTTTTAATGAAAACCCCCAAAATTTTGAATGGAGTGTAATTTCATGATTTCCTTCAGGGTGGAAAAGATAAAACATTTTCCCCCGGGGTACTTTTGGGTTTTTTGTTTTTGCACTCTCCCCCAACAAAAGCAAAGGTAAATTTTTTTTCCGTAATGCCCCCGTAAAATTTGGGTATTGGGAGTTAGTTTAAAAGGGAAATTTAAGCTTTCTGCCCATATAAAACATATCTATTTCCTGGAAAATTTTTTTCTTTGTACAACAGTCCCGCTAATCCAAAATTAAAAGCACTTTGCTCAAACCTTTCCCCTAACGGGAAAAAAAACCGATCCCCCAGATGTTAAATTTACCGGGCCTGGCATCTTCCCCAATATTTGGAACCAAGGACTGATAACCCCAATCCACCAAAAAAGGGGGAAAAAAGTTGGAAAACCCAAAAAATAACCCAAAATTTTATCTAAAACCGTTGCCCTTCGACACAAAAAAAATTACAAACATAGAAACCCCGGAACTTCCCAAAGCTGTGAACGGCCGGAAAAGCCCAAAGGGAAGAAAGGGCCCTTTTATGCCATTAAAAGGAACATCAAATTTGACATAAAAAATTAGGATCTGGCAAAAAAAAAATTGAATTTTTGTTATAAACCCATTTTCCCCCTTTTGGTTTTTGAAGGGCCCGGGGTCCGCTTCCCAAACCCGAATGCTCAAAAAGGGAAAAACAAAAAAAATTGAGACAATGCAAAGAGAATTCGGGAAAATTTTCCCCCATTTGGACAACCCTAAAAACAACCAAAAAGGGATGCAATAAAAGCCGGGGCCCATACCCGCAAATTAAACAAAAACCAGGGAAAAAAGCCATTCAATTCTACAACCACGTAAAGGGAAACCCTTTTCCCAAAACCTTTCCCTTACAAAAACCATCCCCTACAGAAATTAAAATGGAGAAGAGTCCCCAAGCAAGCCCACCCCACAAGGGGGCCACATGACAGAACCAATTAGAAACCCCCCCCCAAAACAGGGGAAAACCCAAAAAAAATTACTTACTCATTGGAAGAAATTTAAAAAATAAAAAGATCAAACTAGAAGGGTATTTTGGGGCCCCAAACAAGAGTAAAAAAGTGGCAAAAAAAAACCTGACCACTGGACAGTCCCCCAAAAATTTAAAGGAAAAACTTTTTCATGTCCCGGGGTCCCGGAGTCTTTAAGAGAAGAAGGCTATGGGCAAAAATGCCCCCAAAAAGGAGGTGGGAAAAAGAAACTTCATTCCAACCTCCGGGAAAAAGGGATGACAATATTGAGACACATACAGTGCATTTTGAAAGTATTTAACCCCCTTTCCCCTTTCCCCACTTGTTCGTTACAAAACCTTTTTTCAAAAATTGATAAAATAATTTTTTTTTTTCATCAATCCCACCCCAATACCCCAAAACTGACAAAACCCAAACAGGTTTTTTTTGAAATAATTTTACATAAGTATTCCCCAAACCCCTTTCAGAACTCGAAAATTAAAATGAAAACACCTTTAGAGTTTCTACAACTAGATTTTTGGGGTGCCCCCTTGGGGAAAATTTAATAGAATTTGGGGCATGAATTTTGGGAAAAAACACAACCCCTTTTATAAAAAAGGGCCCACCCGTTGAAAGTGCATGTCAGAGCAGAAACCAAAACTAGGGGGTCCCAAAGGGAAATTGGGCCCTTTTAAACTACGAGACAGAATTGGGGTTTTGAGGGAAAAATCCCTTTGGGGAAAAATACCAAAACATTTCTGCCGCATTGAAGGCCCCAAAACACAATGGCCCCATCATTATTTAAAAGGAAGAGTTTGGAAAACCCCCAAGCTTTCCCAAAAAATGGGGCCCCCCCCCCAAAAGAGCAATCGGGGGGGAAGGACCTTGGTCCCGGGAGGGGACCAAAACCCGATGGTCCTCTGACAGAGCTCCCCAAATTCCACTGTGGAGAAAGGGGGAACCTTCTAGAAGGACAACCCCCTTTTCAGCACCCAAACCAAACAGGCTTTTATGGTAAGTTGGGGAAACGGAAAACCACTCCTCAGTAAAAGGCCCTGAAACCAGCCCACTTGGAGTTTGGGCCAAAAAAACACCCAAAGGACTCTCAACCAAAGGAAAACGTTTTCTTTTTGATTTTAAAACCCAAAAATTTAACTTTTGGCCTGAATGAAAAACGTCCCCGTCTGGAGGAAACCGGAACCAAAACCCTACATTTTTTGCATGATGGTGGCAGTATATTTTGTGGGGATGTTTTTTTTTTTGGGGATTTTTTCAGCGGGAAAGGGCCCGGAACTATTTAGGATCGAGGAAAAAAATTGGAGGGAAAGGACGAGAGATACTTGAGAAAACCCTTCTCCAGACGCTCAGGACCTCAACTTTGGGGGGAAGGGTTTACCTTTCCCAAAAAGACAACTACCCTAACACAAAGCCAGACAACGCAAGGGGCTTCGGGGAAAAAGGGCTTAAAATGTCCTTAGTGGCCCCCCCCAAGCCCGGATTTGAACCCGATCGAAAATCTTTTGGGGGAAAACCGGAAAAAGTGTGGGGAGGCCCCTCCCCCCTCCAAACCTAAAAAGCTTGGAAAAAGGAAACCTTTTTTAGAAGAATGGGGGAAACTCCCCCCAAAAAAAGGTGTCCAAGCTTGGAGTTTTCATACCCAAGAAAACTCGGGGTTAATTTCTGCCAAAGGGGCTTCAAAACAAAGTCCGAGTAAAGGTACTTTAATACTTTTTAAAGGGAATTTTGTTTTTATTGTTAAAAACATTTTTCAAACATTTCTAAAACCTGTTTTTTTCTTTTTCATTATGGGGTATTGTGTTAGATTGATAGAGGAAAAAAATGATTTACATCAATTTTTGAATAAGGGTGTAAAGTAAAAAATTTGGAAAAAAATCAAAAGGGGGGAATACCTTTTCCCAATAACGGGATTTCTCTCAGACCCAAAAAAGAATTTGAAAAAAAAATTTTTGAAAACTCCCAATTAAATTTGGGGAAAATACCACAGTTTGGGTCCCCAGCTGCAAGGTTTGTGACCTGTTTTTCCACAAAAAGGGGAACCAATGAAGAACAAAAAACCCCCCTGTAAAAAAACCCCAAACCCCTATTTTGTTTTTTAATTTTATTTTCCCTTTTTTCTTTAAAATATTTTTGGGCCCTTTTTAAAAAAACAACCCCTAAAAAGACATTTAGGGCATTTTAAATTCCCTTTTTTCCTTTTTGGAACTGTAATATTTCCGGGTTTTTTTTATTTTTTATTTCACTTTGTTTAAATTTCACAATTTTGCAAAGTGTTTTTCCCTGTCAATAAAGGGGCCCCCGAATTGGGGGGGGGGGAGAAAGAAAAGAGGGGGGGGAGAGAGGAAAAAAAGCGGGGGGGGGGGGGGAAGGGAAAAGAGAGGAAAAAAAAAGGGAGGGGGAGAGAAGAGAAAGGGAGGAGAGAGTCGGAAAGGGGATCTTCTGGGGGTTTGGGGGGGGGGGCCCCAACCCCGGGGGGTTTTGCTCCGTCCGGGGCGGTCCGGGTTCCCCTTCTCTCTCTCTCCTCTCTCCCTCTCCCCCTCCTTTTGGCCCCCGTCCTTTTCTTTCGCCGGGTTCCCGGTCTTCCCCCTCTCTCGCCTCTCTTCCCCTCTATCCCCTTTTCTTCTCTTCCCCCTCTCTTTCCTCTTTACCCCCTTTCCCTTTTTTTTTCACTTTTTTCCCTTTGTTTTTTCGGGGGCCCCCGCCGGGCTTCCCCGTTTTCCCCGTTCTTTTCTTCCGGTTCCCTTTCCCTTTCCCGGTTTCCGGCCCCGGTCCTTCCTTCCCTCCCCTTTTTGCCTGGCCCAAAAAAAAAATTCCCCAAAAAACCCCAAAAGGAAAAACCCAGATTTTTTCACTGAAATTTTGGCATTTCCCAAAAAATTATCCTTTTCGTTTTCTTAAAACCTTTTTTTTTGGGCCCCAAAGGGGCCCCCGCCTTTTGAGGTGAAAATTTTTTTTTTTCTTTTCTTTTTATCCGGGAAAATGGCAAAAGGGGCCCGACAGGGGGTGGGAAAATCTTATGTCTGTCCCCTATCCAGTCCCCAAATGGCAATGTGGCAAGGGAAACCCGGAAAAAAGGTGGCCAAGGGGGGAAAGTCACACAGGTATTTAAAAAATTTTTAGAAACTAACATGTCACTTTTGTTAAAGGGGAATTTTTCAATTTGTGAGATAATGCTACATTAGAATGTATTTATTCAATTAAAGCAGGTATAGCATCTCCCCTGTGTGTTTCACAACTGTTAGAGCTTAGATGAAAGTAATGTTGTGATGTCTTGACTGTGTGTTTAACATGGAGATAGAGGAAATCACACCGGCACACTGAGACCATGTGACACCCCGGCACACTGAGACCATGTGACACCCCGGCACACTGAGACCATGTGACACCCCGGCACACTGAGACCATGTGACACCCCGGCACACTGAGACCATGTGACACCCCAACACACAGAGACCATGTGACACACCAGTGTATTGTATTGTATTGTAATGTATTTATTAGGGATCCCCATTAGTTCCTGCCAAGGCAGCAGCTAGTCTTCCTGGGGCTCGGAAAAAAAACATTACAATACATTCATAACAGATTTCACAACACACTAAGTGTGTGCCCTCAGGCCACTACTCCGCTACCACAGATGCTGGGTTTAGATAAAGGATGAGAGAGAGAGGGGAACAGGAACCGAATCTATCAGAGGAGCAAAACCTAACATTGTTTATTGATGTAGAAGGATTTTCCTTGGTCTTTGAAGCAGTTTGTAGGATGTTAAGCTTCTTTAAGATGAGTTGTGCTTCATGTACAAGAGGAATGAATCCTAGATGAGTTGGTCTTCATGTACTAGAGGAATTAATCCTAGATTAGTTGTTCTTCATGTACTAGAGGAATAAATCCTAGATGAGTTGTGCTTCATAAAGGAATGAATCCTAGATGAGTTGGTCTTCATGTACTAGAGGAATTAATCCTAGATGAGTTGTGCTTCATGTACTAGGGGAATTAATCCTAGATGAGTTGTGCTTCATGTACTAGGGGAATTAATCCTAGATGAGTTGTGCTTCATAAAGGAATTAATCCTAGATGAGTTGGTCTTCATGTACTAGAGGAATTAATGAGTTGGTCTTCATGTACTAGAGGAATTAATCCTAGATGAGTTGTTCTTCATGTACTAGAGGAATTAATCATAGATGAGTTGTGCTTCATGTACTAGGGGAATTAATCCTAGATGAGTTGTGCTTCATGTACTAGGGGAATTAATCCTAGATGAGTTGTGCTTCATAAAGGAATTAATCCTAGATGAGTTGGTCTTCATGTACTAGGGGAATTAATCCTAGATGAGTTGGTCTTCATAAAGGAATTAATCCTAGATGAGTTGTGCTTCATGTACTAGGGGAATTAATCCTAGATGAGTTGTGCTTCATAAAGGAATTAATCCTAGATGAGTTGTGCTTCATGTACTAGGGGAATTAATCCTAGATGAGTTGTGCTTCATAAAGGAATTAATCCTAGATGAGTTGTGCTTCATGTACTAGGGGAATTAATCCTAGATGAGTTGTGCTTCATAAAGGAATTAATCCTAGATGAGTTGGTCTTCATGTACTAGGGGAATTAATCCTAGATGAGTTGGTCTTCATAAAGGAATTAATCCTAGATGAGTTGTGCTTCATGTACTAGGGGAATTAATCCTAGATGAGTTGTGCTTCATAAAGGAATTAATCCTAGATGAGTTGTGCTTCATGTACTAGGGGAATTAATCCTAGATGAGTTGTGCTTCATAAAGGAATTAATCCTAGATGAGTTGTTCTTCATGTACTAGACCTTAACACCAGGCAAAACAACACTGGAGTTTTTACACCCTGTTTTGGGGTAATACTGTTTGACCCTACAGTTTTTGGGTAATACTGTTTGACCCTACAGTTTTTGGGTAATACTGTTTGACCCTACAGTTTTTGGGTAATACTGTTTGACCCTACAGTTTTTGGGTAATACTGTTTGACCCTACAGTTTTTGGGTAATACTGTTTGACCCTACAGTTTTTGGGTAATACTGTTTGAACCCTACAGGTTTTGGGGTAATACTGTTTGAACCCTACAGGTTTTGGGTAATACTGTTTGACCCTACAGTTTTTGGGTAATACTGTTTGACCCTACAGTTTTTGGGTAATACTGTTTGACCCTACAGTTTTGGGTAATACTGTTTGACCCTACAGTTTTTGGGTAATACTGTTTGACCCTACAGGTTTTTGGGTAATACTGTTTGACCCTACAGTTTTTGGGTAATACGTTTGACCCTACAGTTTTTGGGGGTAATACTGTTTGACCCTACAGTTTTTGGGTAATACTGTTTGACCCTACAGTTTTTGGGTAATACTGTTTGACCCTACAGTTTTGGGTAATACTGTTTGACCCTACAGTTTTTGGGTAATACTGTTTGACCCTACAGTTTTTTGGGGTAATACTGTTTGACCCACAGTTTTTGGGTAATACTGTTTGACCCTACAGTTTTTGGGTATACTGTTTGACCCTACCGTTTTTGGGTAATACTGTTTGACCCTACAGTTTTGGGTAATACTGTTTGACCCTACAGTTTTTGGGTAATACTGTTTGACCCTACAGTTTTTGGGTACTACTGTTTGACCCTACAGTTTTTGGGTAATACTGTTTGACCCTACAGTTTTTGGGTAATACTGTTTGACCCTACAGTTTTTGGGTAATACTGTTTGACCCTACAGGTTTTGGGTAATACTGTTTGACCCTACAGGTTTTGGGTAATACTGTTTGACCCTACAGGTTTTGGGTAATACTGTTTGACCCTACAGGTTTTGGGTAATACTGTTTGACCCTACAGGTTTTGGTAATACTGTTGACCCGGTGTTGGGTAATACTGTTTGACCCTACAGTTTTGGGTAATACTGTTTTGACCCTACAGTTTTTGGGTAATACTGTTTGGACCCTACAGTTTTTGGGTAATACTGTTTGACCTACAGGTTTTGGGTAATACTGTTTGACCCTACAGTTTTTGGGTAATACTGTTTGACCCTACAGTGTGGGTAATACTGTTTGACCCTACAGGTTTTGGGTAATACGTTTGACCCTACAGTTTTTGGGGGTAATACTGTTTGACCTACAGTTTGTGGGGTAATACTTGTTGACCCTACAGGTTTTGGGTAATACTGTTTGACCCTACAGTTTTTGGGTAATACTGTTTGACCCTACAGGTTTTGGGTAATACTGTTTGACCCTACAGTTTTTGGGTAATTACTGTTTGACCCTACAGGTTTTGGGTAATACTGTTTGACCCTACGGTTTGGGTAATACTGTTTGACCCTACAGTTTTTGGGTAATACGTTTGACCTACAGTTTTTTGGGTAATACTGTTTGACCCTACAGTTTTGGTGGTAATACTGTTTGACCTACAGTTTTGGGTAATACTGTTTGACCCTACAGTTTTGGGTAATACTGTGTGACCCTAACAGGTTTGGGTTAATACTGTTTGACCCTACAGGTTTTGGGTAATACTGTTGACCCTACAGGTTTTGGTAATACTGTTTGACCCTACTGGTTTTGGGTAACTACTGTTTGACCCTACAGTTTTTTGGTAATACTGTTTGACCCTACAGTTTTTGGGTAATACTGTTTGGACCCTACAGTTTTTGGGTAATACTGTTTGACCCTACAGTTTTGGGTAATACTGTTTGACCCTACAGTTTTTGGGTAATACTGTTTGACCCTACAGGTTTTTGGGTAATACTGTTTGACCCTACAGTTTTTGGGTAATAACTGTTTGGACCCTACAGGTTTTGGGTAATACTGTTTGACCCTACAGTTTTTGGGTAATACTGTTTGACCCTACAGGTTTTGGGTAATACTGTTTGACCCTACAGTTTTTGGGTAATACTGTTTGACCCTACAGGTTTTGGGTAATACTGTTTGACCCTACAGTTTTTGGGTAATACTGTTTGACCCTACAGTTTTTGGGTAATACTGTTTGACCCTACAGGTTTTGGGTAATACTGTTTGACCCTACAGTTTTTGGGTAATACTGTTTGACCCTACAGGTTTTGGGTAATACTGTTTGACCCTACAGATGAAAAACATGAAGACAGAATATGGTTGTGTCCCAAATGGTACCAGATTCACCATATAGTGGACTATGAGCCCTGGTCAACAGTAGTGCACTACGTAGGGAACAGGGTGCCATTTAGATTCACCATGTAGTGGACTATGAGCCCTGGTCAACAGTAGTGCACTACGTAGGGAATAGGGTGCCATTTAGATTCACCATGTAGTGGACTATGAGCCCTGGTCAACAGTAGTGCACTACGTAGGGAATAGGGTGCCATTTAGATTTACAATATAGTGGACTATGAGCCCTGGTCAACAGTAATGCACTACGTAGGGAATAGGGTGCCATTTAGATTCACCATGTAGTGGACTATGAGCCCTGGTCAACAGTAGTGCACTACGTAGGGAATAGGGTGCCATTTAGATTCACCATGTAGTGGACTATGAGCCCTGGACAACAGTAGTGCACTACGTAGGGAACAGGGTGCCATTTAGATTCACCATGTAGTGGACTATGAGCCCTGGTCAACAGTAGTGCACTACGTAGGGAATAGGGTGCCATTTAGATTCACCATGTAGTGGACTATGAGCCCTGGTCAACAGTAGTGCACTACGTAGGGAATAGGGTGCCATTTAGATTCACCATGTAGTGGACTATGAGCCCTGGTCAACAGTAATGCACTACGTAGGGAATAGGGTGCCATTTAGATTCACCATGTAGTGGACTATGAGCCCTGGTCAACAGTAGTGCACTACGTAGGGAATAGGGTGCCATTTAGATTCACCATATAGTGGACTATGAGCCCTGGTCAACAGTAGTGCACTACGTAGGGAATAGGGTGCCATTTAGATTCACAATATATATTGTGGACTATGAGCCCTGGTCAACAGTAGTGCATTACGTAGGGAACAGGGTGCCATTTAGATTCACCATATAGTGGACTATGTGCCCTGGTCAACAGTAATGCACTACGTAGGGAACAGGGTGCCATTTAGATTCACCATATAGTGGACTATGAGCCCTGGTCAACAGTAATGCACTACGTAGGGAACAGGGTGCCATTTAGATTCACCATATAGTGGACTATGAGCCCTGGTCAACAGTAATGCACTACGTAGGGAATAGGGTGCCATTTAGATTCACCATATAGTGGACTATGAGCCCTGGTCAACAGTAGTGCACTACGTAGGGAACAGGGTGCCATTTAGATTCACCATATAGTGGACTATGAGCCCTGGACAACAGTAGTGCACTACGTAGGGAATAGGGTGCCATTTAGATTCACGATATAGTGGACTATGAGCCCTGGTCAACAGTAGTGCACTATATAGGGAATAGGGTGCCATTTAGATTCACCATATAGTGGACTATGAGCCCTGGTCAACAGTAGTGCACTACGTAGGGAATAGGGTGCCATTTAGAAACACCATATAGTGGACTATGAGCCCTGGTCAACAGTAGTGCACTACGTAGGGAATAGGGTGCCATTTAGATTCACCATATAGTGGACTATGAGCCCTGGTCAACAGTAGTGCACTACGTAGGGAATAGGGTGCCATTTAGATTCACCATATAGTGGACTATGAGCCCTGGTCAACAGTAGTGCACTACGTAGGGAATAGGGTGCCATTTAGATTAACGATATAGTGGACTATGAGCCCTGGTCAACAGTAATGCACTAAGTAGGGAACAGGGTGCCATTTAGATTCACCATATAGTGGACTATGAGCCCTGGTCAACAGTAGTGCACTACGTAGGGAACAGGGTGCCATTTAGATTCACCATATAGTGGACTATGAGCCCTGGTCAACAGTAGTGCACTACGTAGGGAATAGGGTGCCATTTAGATTCACCATATAGTGGACTATGAGCCCTGGTCAACAGTAGTGCACTACGTAGGGAACAGGGTGCCATTTAGATTCACCATGTAGTGGACTATGAGCCCTGGTCAACAGTAATGCACTACGTAGGGAATAGGGTGCCATTTAGATTCAACATATAGTGGACTATGAGCCCTGGTCAACAGTAGTGCACTACGTAGGGAACAGGGTGCCATTTAGATTCATCATATAGTGGACTATGAGCCCTGGTCAACAGTAATGCACTACGTAGGGAATAGGGTGCCATTTAGATTCACCATATAGTGGACTATGAGCCCTGGTCAACAGTAGTGCACTACGTAAGGAAACAGGGTGCCATTTAGATTCACCATATAGTGGACTATGAGCCCTGGTCAACAGTAATGCACTACGTAGGGAATAGGGTGCCATTTAGATTCAACATATAGTGGACTATGAGCCCTGGTCAACAGTAGTGCACTACGTAGGGAACAGGGTGCCATTTAGATTCACCATATAGTGGACTATGAGCCCTGGTCAACAGTAATGCACTACGTAGGGAATAGGGTGCCATTTAGATTCACCATATAGTGGACTATGAGCCCTGGTCAACAGTAGTGCACTACGTAAGGAAACAGGGTGCCATTTAGATTCACCATATAGTGGACTATGAGCCCTGGTCAACAGTAATGCACTACGAGAGATAATACATCTTGATCTACAAGAGGACGGGCTAGGAGGAGAATACTCCAACCTGCTGCTATCTTAATGTAGCCAGAGCGGCAGGGCACAACGTAGGCTAGGAGGAGAATACTCCAACCTGCTGCTATCTTAATGTAACTAGAGCGGCAGGCCACAACGTAGGCTAGGAGGAGAATACTCCAACCTGCTGCTATCTTAATGTAGCCAGAGCGGCAGGCCACAACGTAGGCTAGGAGGAGAATACTCCAACCTGCTGCTATCTTAATGTAGCCAGAGCGGCAGGCCACAACGTAGGCTAGGAGGAGAATACTCCAACCTGCTGCTATCTTAAT
Source organism: Coregonus sp. 'balchen' (assembly GCA_902810595.1). NCBI lineage: Eukaryota > Metazoa > Chordata > Actinopteri > Salmoniformes > Salmonidae > Coregonus > Coregonus sp. 'balchen'. Next base: position 43,088,230 of record LR778258.1, read on the forward strand.
GTAGCCAGAGCGGCAGGCCACAACGTAGGCTAGGAGGAGAATACTCCAACCTGCTGCTATCTTAATGTAGCCAGAGCGGCAGGCCACAACGTAGGCTAGGAGGAGAATACTCCAACCTGCTGCTATCTTAATGTAGCCAGAGCGGCAGGCCACAACGTAGGCTAGGAGGAGAATACTCCAACCTGCTGCTATCTCAATGTAGCCAGAGCGGCAGGCCACAACGTAGGCTAGGAGGAGAATACTCCAACCTGCTGCTATCTTAATGTAGCCAGAGCGGCAGGCCACAACGTAGGCTAGGAGGAGAATACTCCAACCTGCTGCTATCTTAATGTAGCCAGAGCGGCAGGCCACAACGTAGGCTAGGAGGAGAATACTCCAACCTGCTGCTATCTCAATGTAGCCAGAGCGGCAGGCCACAACGTAGGCTAGGAGGAGAATACTCCAACCTGCTGCTATCTTAATGTAGCCAGAGCGGCAGGCCACAACGTAGGCTAGGAGGAGAATACTCCAACCTGCTGCTATCTTAATGTAGCCAGAGCGGCAGGCCACAACGTAGGCTAGGAGGAGAATACTCCAACCTGCTGCTATCTTAATGTAGCCAGAGAGGCAGGCCACAACGTAGGCTAGGAGGAGAATACTCCAACCTGCTGCTATCTTAATGTAGCCAGAGAGGCAGGCCACAACGTAGGCTAGGAGGAGAATACTCCAACCTGCTGCTATCTTAATGTAGCCAGAGCGGAGGGCCACAACGTAGGCTAGGAGGAGAATACTCCAACCTGCTGCTATCTCAATGTAGCCAGAGCGGCAGGCCACAACGTAGGCTAGGAGGAGAATACTCCAACCTGCTGCTATCTTAATGTAGCCAGAGCGGCAGGCCACAACGTAGGCTAGGAGGAGAATACTCCAACCTGCTGCTATCTTAATGTAGCCAGAGCGGCGGGCCACAACGTAGGCTAGGAGGAGAATACTCCAACCTGCTGCTATCTTAATGTAGCCAGAGCGGCGGGCCACAACGTAGGCTAGGAGGAGAATACTCCAACCTGCTGCTATCTTAATGTAGCCAGAGCGGCGGGCCACAACGTAGGCTAGGAGGAGAATACTCCAACCTGCTGCTATCTTAATGTAGCCAGAGCGGCGGGCCACAACGTAGGCTAGGAGGAGAATACTCCAACCTGCTGCTATCTTAATGTAGCCAGAGCGGCGGGCCACAACGTAGGCTAGGAGGAGAATACTCCAACCTGCTGCTATCTTAATGTAGCCAGAGCGGCGGGCCACAACGTAGGCTAGGAGGAGAATACTCCAACCTGCTGCTATCTTAATGTAGCCAGAGCGGCAGGCCACAACGTAGGCTAGGAGGAGAATACTCCAACCTGCTGCTATCTTAATGTAGCCAGAGCGGCGGGCCACAACGTAGGCTAGGAGGAGAATACTCCAACCTGCTGCTATCTTAATGTAGCCAGAGCGGCGGGCCACAACGTAGGCTAGGAGGAGAATACTCCAACCTGCTGCTATCTTAATGTAGCCAGAGCGGCGGGCCACAACGTAGGCTAGGAGGAGAATACTCCAACCTGCTGATATCTTAATGTAGCCAGAGCGGCGGGCCACAACGTAGGCTAGGAGGAGAATACTCCAACCTGCTGCTATCTTAATGTAGCCAGAGCGGCGGGCCACAACGTAGGCTAGGAGGAGAATACTCCAACCTGCTGCTATCTTAATGTAGCCAGAGCGGCGGGCCACAACGTAGGCTAGGAGGAGAATACTCCAACCTGCTGCTATCTTAATGTAGCCAGAGCGGCGGGCCACAACGTAGGCTAGGAGGAGAATACTCCAACCTGCTGCTATCTTAATGTAGCCAGAGCGGCGGGCCACAACGTAGGCTAGGAGGAGAATACTCCAACCTGCTGATATCTTAATGTAGCCAGAGCGGCGGGCCACAACGTAGGCTAGGAGGAGAATACTCCAACCTGCTGATATCTTAATGTAGCCAGAGCGGCGGGCCACAACGTAGGCTAGGAGGAGAATACTCCAACCTGCTGCTATCTTAATGTAGCCAGAGCGGCGGGCCACAACGTAGGCTAGGAGGAGAATACTCCAACCTGCTGCTATCTTAATGTAGCCAGAGCAGGCAGGCCACAACGTAGGCTAGGAGGAGAATACTCCAACCTGCTGCTATCTTAATGTAGCCAGAGAGGCAGGCCACAACGTAGGCTAGGAGGAGAATACTCCAACCTGCTGCTATCTTAATGTAGCCAGAGCGGCAGGCCACAACGTAGGCTAGGAGGAGAATACTCCCAAACCCGCTGCTATCTTAATGTAGCCAGAGCGGCGGGCCCAACGTAGGCTAGGAGGAGAATACTCCAACCTGCTGCTATCTTAATGTAGCCAGAGCGGCGGGGCCCCAACGTAGGCTAGGAGGAGAATACTCCAACCTGCTGCTATTTAATGTAGCCAGAGCGGCGGGCCACAACGTAGGCTAGGAGGAGAATACTCCAACCTGCTGCTATCTTTAAAGTAGCCAGAGCGGCGGGGCCCAACGTAGGCTAGGGGAGAATTTCTCCAACCTGCTGCTATCTTAATGTAGCCAGAGCGGCGGGCCACAACGTAGGCTAGGAGGAGAATACTCCAACCTGCTGCTATCGTAATGTAGCCAGAGCGGCGGGCCACAACGTAGGCTAGGAGGAGATACTCCAACTGCTGCTATCTTAATGTAGCCAGAGCGGCGGGCCACAACGTAGGCAGGGAGGAGAATACTCCAACCTGCTGCTATCTTAATGTAGCCAGAGCGGCGGGCCACAACGTAGGCTAGGAGGAGAATACTCCAACCTGCTGCTATCTTAATGTAGCCAGAGCGGCGGGCCACAACGTAGGCTAGGAGGAGAATACTCCAACCTGCTGCTATCTTAATGTAGCCAGAGCGGCGGGCCACAACGTAGGCTAGGAGGAGAATACTCCAACCTGCTGCTATCTTAATGTAGCCAGAGCGGCGGGCCACAACGTAGGCTAGGAGGAGAATACTCCAACCTGCTGCTATCTTAATGTAGCCAGAGCGGCGGGCCACAATGTAGGCTAGGAGGAGAATACTCCAACCTGCTGCTATCTTAATGTAGCCAGAGCGGCGGGCCACAACGTAGGCTAGGAGGAGAATACTCCAACCTGCTGCTATCTTAATGTAGCCAGAGCGGCGGGCCACAACGTAGGCTAGGAGGAGAATACTCCAACCTGCTGCTATCTCAATATAACCAGAGCGGCAGGCCACAACGTAGGCTAGGAGGAGAATACTCCAACCTCCTGCTATCTCAATGTAACTAGAGCGGCAGGCCACATTGTAGGGTAGGAGGAGAATACTCCAACCTGCTGCTATCTTAATGTAGCCAGAGTGGCAGGCCACAACGTAGGCTAGGAGGAGAATACTCCAACCTGCTGCTTTGGCTACAACTGCCACTGATAACCGACCCAGACATCACCCGCCCCCTGCGCTTCTCTCTCGCTCTCACATTCAACGAGAGACAGACAATAACACAGTTGTGCGGGGGGCTGGTGGGGGCGTCCGCGGCCATGGAGGGAGCATCTAAGTCCCCGGCAGAGCCGGGAAATGTTTGTGTGTCGGGGTGTAGCATTGAAAACTCATTTGAATCTGCTGGGGACACGCAAGCTATTAAATGTAAAATATGTGACATGATCGTTGTTGTCACGGGGAAAGGTCCGATGTATACCTTCATTTGTGAAAAATGTTTTGAACTACCTTATGCAGCTAAAGAAAGGATTATTACTCTTCATGAAGAAATAAACAATTTGACCAAGCGCCTTGAACTGAATAAGGTTTCTATGAGACTATCGGCATCTTTAAATGCTTCCTATCAAAACATCCAAGAGGATCATAATAGGACCTTCCTGGACAATGATCAATTTCCTCCACTGCACCACTCTACTAGCTTGAACCAGAAAATGGCTGCTCACTGTTCCACTCCTGGTGAGAGTAAATGGATGCGTGTCGGAACCAGAAAGAAGGAGAATAATCTTTCTCGGCGCACCTGCCTTATTCCCACGCCTCTGGATTTAAGACTTTCAAATTGCTTTGAGCCCCTGTACCAGCTGTCCTCTGTCGGGGGCTTGGGTGTTCCCTCCATGGCTGTGGATGCCCCTCCAGCTACCTCTCCCTGTCCTAGTCAATCAACTGCCTGGGCAAAGCCTGGACCACCGCGGCCAGAGCTCTGTCCCTTTGCCGGTTGTGGCCTGCACGCAGCCGGTGTCTCAGCAGCACTCTTCTCAGGTGAGTTCTGTGGCTCTGGCCTCGCAATCTGCTTCGAGACACGGCAGAGGCCGGATCATTCCGGCGATTTTGATGGGGAGTTCGATGGTGAGGCATATATCTGTACCTGGGGCAAAGACTTTGTGTTTTCCTTTGGCAAAAGTTCAGGATATCACCAGGATGATTCCCGAGGCTGTGAGTCATGATTCATGTGAGGTCAAATTACATTATGAAGGGCAGCTCAGAACAGCTGAAGATGGATTTTAAAGAACTGATTGGGTCTCTACTTGACACCAAAAAACGCCCCATAATATCTGGCGCTCTGCCCTCCCTAAATCGTGGCATTGAACTGTTCAGCAGACATTTAGCCCTCCATAACTGGCTACGAGACTATTGCAGCTCTGTGGGTGTAACATTTATTGACAATTTTGATACCTTCTGGAAACAAAGCTCCTATTATAAGGAGGATGGGATCCACCCAAATCATTTTGGTTCCTGGATCCTTTCACAGCATTATAAGGCTGGGTTCATTTAATCCCTACCATTGTGTCGCTGAGTTATCCTAGGGGCTTTGCAATGTAAATAACCTAATCTATGTCCCTCTTACTGCCCGGAATGCCTCTGCTGATCCTACAGCTATTGTATGCAGTACTCATATGCCTATGAACCAGAGTAATACTGTTAGCACTGAGGTGGTGTGCCCTAGAAGGAAGTCCACTGTGTGCAGCTCACCCTGCACTAATAAAAATAAACCGAGTATGTCTACCTCTGCTAAGCTTACCAGTAATGCAAGAAAAATAATCCAGTATCCCAGAAAAGTGTTAAGAAATAGCTCACGTTAACATATGTAGTTCAAGAAACAAGGTTCATGAAATCAATAATTTGCTAGTAACAGATGACATTCATATTCTGACAATCTCTGAAACTCACTTAGGTAATGCCTTTGATGATACAGTGGTAGCAATACAAGGCTATAACATTTACAGAAAATACAGAAATGCCAACGGGGGCGGTGTTGTGGTCTATATTCAGAACCACATTCCTGTAAAGCTTAGAGAGGATCTCATGTTAGATACTGTTGAAGTAATATGGCTACAGGTTCATCTGCCTCACCTAAAGCCATTCATCAATATAGTAGCATCGGATGTAGTTGCCATATCTAGGAAAACCAAAGTTCCAAAGGCTGGGCCTAATATTGTTTATAAGAGGTCATGCAATAAGTTTTGTAGTGATTCCTATGTTGTTGATGTGAAGAATATTTGTTGGTCTGTGGTGTGTAATGACGAGCAACCAGATGCTGCACTTGGCACATTTATGAAATTGCTTATCTCAGTTACTAATAAGCATGCACCCACTAAGACAATGACTGTAAAAACTGTTAAATCCCAGTGGATTGATGAGGAATTGAAAAATGGTATGGTTGAGAAGGATGAGGCAAAAATAATTGCAAATAAGTCTGGCTGCACAACCGATTGGCAAACATATTGCAAATTGAGAAGTCATGTGACTAAACTGAATAAAAAGAAGTAGAAAAAGAGATGTGTTACAGGAGCTCCAATAGATCCAAAACTCTTGAGCGTTCCGTCTCTAGCCAACTCTCCCGCTATCTCTCTCAGAATGACCTTCTTGATCCAAACCAGTCAGGTTCCAAGACTGGTCATTCAACTGAGATTGCTCTTCTCTGTTTCACGGAGGCTCTCCGCACTGCTAAAGCTAACTCTCTCTCCTCTGCTCTTATACTTCTAGACCTATCTGATGCCTTTGATACTGTGAGCAATCAGATACTCCTCTCCACCCTCTCCGAGTTGGGCATCTCCGGTGCTGCTCACTCTTGGATTGCGTCCTACCTGACAGGTCGCTCCTACCAGGTGGCGAGAAACTGTCTCCGCACCAGGTGCTCTCACCACTGGTGTCCCCCAGGGCTCAGTTCTAGGCCCTCTCCTATTCTCTCTATACACCAAGTCACTTGGCTCTGTCATATGCTCACATGGTCTCTCCTATCATTGCTACGCAGACGACACACAATTAATTTTCTCCTTTCCCCCTTCTGATAACCAGGTGGCGAATTGCATCTCTGCATGTCTGGCAGACATATCAGTGTGGATGTCGGATCACCACCTCAAGCTGAACCTCGGCAAGACGGAGCTGCTCTTCCTCCTGGGGAAGGACTGCCCGCTCCATGATCTCGCCATCAAGGTTGACAACTCCATTGTGTCCTCCTCCCAGAGTGCAAAGAACCTTGGCATGATCCTGGACAACACACTGTCGTTCTCCGCTAACATCAAAGCGGTGACCCGATCCTGCACGTTCATGCTCTACAACATTCGCAGAGTATGACCCTACCTTACACAGGAAGTGGCACAGGTCCTAATCCAGGCACTTGTCATCTCCCATCTGGATTACTGCAACTCGCTGTTGGCTGTGCTCCCTGCCTGTGCCATTAAACCCCTACAACTTAGCCAGAACGCTGCAGCCCGTCTGGTGTTCAACCTTCCCAAGTTATCTCATGTCACCCCGCTCCTCCGCACACTCCACTGGCTTCCAGTTGAAGCTTGCATCTGCTACAAAACCATGGTGCTTGCCTACGGAGCTGTGAGGGAAATGGCACCTCCTTACCTTCAGGCTCTGATCAGACCCTACACCCAAATGAGGGCACTACTTTCATCCACCTCTGGCCTGCTAGCCCCCCTACCTCTACGGAAGCACAGTTCCCACTCAGCCCAGTCAAAGCTATTTGTTGCTCTGGCACCCCAATGGTGGAACAAGCTCCCCCATGACGCCAGGTCTGCAGAGTCACCTGACCACCTTCCGGAGACACTTGAAACCCTACCTCTTTAAGGAATACCTGGAATAGTATAAAAGTAATCCTTCTACATCATAAGTTGAATGCACCAATTTGTAAGTCGCTCTGGATAAGTGATGTATTGTAAATGTAAATGTAACCCTGGATTGTTACATTTAGTTGAGTAAAGCCAGTGTGTCTATGTAAGCAGATAACTCAACACTATATATGTCAGCTACTACAGCAACTAAAATGACTGCAACACTTAACAAAGAGCTGTAATTAGTTTCAGAATGGGTGGCAAGGAATAAGTTAGTCCCAAATATAAAGAAAAATAACTAAACAACTTGTTTTTGAGACAAATCATTCGCTAAACCCTAAACCTCAACTAAATATTTTAAAGAATAATGTTGAAATTGAGCAAGTTGAGGTGACTAAACTGCTTGGAGTAACCCTGGATTGTAAACTGTCATGGTCAAAACATATTGATACAACAGTAGCTAAGATGGGGAGAAGTCTGTCTATAATAAAGCGCTGCTCTGCATTCTTAACAACACTATCAACAAGGCTTTCACGTTCGTTAAATGACGGGACAGACCAAGGCGCAGCACGATATACGTACATGTTTATTTAAACTGAATAAACACACGACATGACAAAACAATAAACGAACCAAACGTGAAGTCCTTAACCGGAACAAGATCCCACAACCCACTAGTGCCAATAGGCTGCCTAAGTATGGTCCCCAATCAGAGACAACGAGCTACAGCTGCCTCTGATTGGGAACCACACCGGCCAACATAGATCTAGACAAACTAGATAGAAAACATATAAAATACAACATAGAAAATCACACCCTGACTCAACAAATAAGAGTCCCCAGAGTCAGTGCGTGACAAAGGCAGGTCCTACAGGCCCTAGTTTTGTCACACCTGGACTACTGTTCAGTCGTGTGGTCAGGTGCCACAAAGAGGGACTTAGGAAAATTGCAATTGGCTCAGAACAGGGCCAAACAACAACAAAAAAGTGTTGAGAAAAAAAGAGCAGAAGTAAAATAAAATAACAGTAGGGAGGCTATATATACATACAGGGGGATACCGGTGCAGAGTCAATGTGCGGGGGCACCGGCTAGTTGAGGTAGTTGAAGTAATATGTACATGTGGGTAGAGTTAAAGTGACTGTGCATAAATAATTAACACAGTAGCAGCAGCGTAAAAAGATGGGGTGCGGGGTGGGGGTGGGGGGGCAGTGCAAATAGTCAGGGTAGCCATGATGATCTGTTCAGGAGTCTTATGGCTTGGGGGTAGAAGCTGTTGAGAAGTCTTTTGGACCTAGACTTGGCACTCAGGTACCGCTTGCTGTGCGGTAGCAGAGAGAACAGTCTATGACTAGGGTGGCTGGAGTCTTTGACAATTTTTAGGGCCTTCCTCTGACACCGCCTGGTATAGAGGTCCTGGATGGCAGGGAGCTTGGCCCCAGTGATGTAATGGGCCGTACGCACTACCCTCTGTAGTGCCTTGCGGTCGGAGGCCAAGCAGTTGCCATACCAGGCAGTGATGCAACCAGTCAGGATGCTCTCGATGGTGCAGCTGTAGAATTTTTTGAGGATCTGAGGACCCATGCCAAATCGTTTCAGTCTCCTGAGGGGGAATAGACTTTGTCGTGCCCTCTTCACGACTGTCTTGGTGTGTTTGGACCATGATAGTTCGTTGGTGATGTGGACACCACATAATTCATAATTAACAAAGATTGCATTTGTTTTACACAAAAAATCTGGTCTTTCTATGTGAAACAGTTTTGTTATGTTTCAGTCTTCAGTGATGTTTATAAAGTGTAATATTGGGATGCAAACAAAAAATTTAATAAGTTTCAATTCTATATCTGACATGGTACAGGTGTCTTCCTTTTGTTAAGCCCATAACCATGTGTGTGAGGTGGATACTTTTGTTTAGTAGATGTGTTTAAGACTACCAAGAATCCCTCTGTGTGACCCTGATTTAGAATCCCTCTGTGTGACCCTGATTTAGAATCCCTCTGTGTGACCCTGATTTAGAATCCCTCTGTGTGACCCTGATTTAGAATCCCTCTGTGTGACCCTGATTTAGAATCCCTCTGTGTGACCCTGATTTAGAATCCCTCTGTGTGACCCTGATTTAGAATCCCTCTGTGTGACCCTGATTTAGAATCCCTCTGTGTGACCCTGATTTAGAATCCCTCTGTGTGACCCTGATTTAGCCCACTGCAGTACAAGGTTTAGCTCTGTCAGCGTATTGACGTACCTAAATACAGAAGTGAACTATTATCATTGACAATAATATCATGCTGTTAAAATGAGTCTGAAAGCATTGTATGATGCTTGATCTCTCAGGTCAGGTTGAGACAATGTCTTCCACCACACATTCTCTTCCACTAGCTTCACCCAAAGCCAATGTGAATGGCACTGATTGAAAGGTAAAGTGGTGTAATTGTCCATGTCTATCCCAATCCCATCATTCGAGCCCAGCCAGCTCCATTGCTGGAGTCTCTAATAGCAGACTAGATCACAATGTGTGTTCCAAATGGCACCCTATTACAATGTAGTGCACTACTTTTGACCAGGGCCCATTGAAAAAAGGGTGCCATTTAGGAAACAAACAGGTGAAATAGCAGACCCCATAGGGTACCAGTCAGAGAAAACAAAGCCTTTTCTGCACAGCATGTCACCTGGGCGAAGTCTTCAACAAGTCTCCCTACATTCCCTACTTCCTCTCATTATATCTATCTATCCTCATCTCTATCTCTCCTCTCTATATCTCTCTCTCTCTCTCTATCTCTCTCTCTCTCTCTCTCTCTCTCTCTCTTATCTTCTCTCTTCTATCGCTCTCTCTTCTTCTCCTCTCTCATTGCTCTCTCTCATTTCTCCTATCCATCCTCCTCAGACTCCCTCTCTGTCTCCCTCACTCCCTATCCCCCCCTCCCTCTCCACCAACTCAAGTCTCTCCCTGGCTGCTCTGCTGTCACTGTTCACCCTTCGCCGGCTTTGATTGTCCTGATGACCTCAATCAAAAGACAATTACCCAGGCGAGGGCAGCGCGCAATTATCCCCATCACTGGGAGATTGAGCACACCTGAATGAAACCAGGCACCTTTCAATGGGCTGAATATTATCCGTGCCAGTCAGCTAGTCAGCTAGTCAGCCGGAGATGGGATGGGATGGGGGCTAGCGGGGGGGTGAAGGAGAGGAAGTAGGTATGAAATGTCTGAGATGCTTATGTGTCCTTAAGGTAGGCTGAATGAAAAGAAACTGACACTTCAAAGTCTGAGGAATGAGAGATGAAGGGAAGGAGGGAGAGGAGGAGGGAGAGGAGGAGGGAGAGGAGAAGGGAGAGGAGGAGGGAGAGGAGGAGGGAGAGGAGGAGGGAGAGAGAAAGTAAAGGTTTAAGGCTGCACATGACTGTTAACGCACTGCGGTGGTATCCATGACTATCAAAGTGCTGCAGTGGTATCAATGACTATCAATGTGCTGCAGTGGAATACATTACTATCAATGTGCTGCGGTGGTATCCATGACTATCAATGTGCTGCAGTGGAATACATGACTATCAATGTGCTGCAGTAGAATACATGACTGTCAATGTGCTGCAGTGGAATACATGACTGTCAATGTGCTGCAGTGGAATAAATGACTGTCAATGTGCTGCAGTGGTATCCATGACTGTCAATGTGCTGCAGTAGAATACATGACTGTCAATGTGCTGCAGTGAAATACATGACTGTCAATGTGCTGCAGTGAAATCCATGAATGTCAATGTGCTGCAGTGAAATCATTGACTGTCAATGTGCTGCAGTGGAATACATGACTGTCAATGTGCTGAAGTGGAATACATGACTGTCAATGTGATGCAGTGGAATACATGACTGTCAATGTGCTGCAGTGAAATACATGACTGTCAATGTGCTGCAGTGAAATACATGACTGTCAATGTGCTGCAGTGGAATACATGACTGTCAATGTGCTGCAGTGAAATACATGACTGTCAATGTGCTGCAGTGGAATACATGACAGTCAATGTGCTGCAGTGGAATACATGACTGTCAATGTGCTGCAGTGGAATACTTGACTGTCAATGTGCTGCAGTGAAATATATGACTGTCAATGTGCTGCAGTGAAATCCATGAATGTCAATGTGCTGCAGTGAAATCCAAGACTGTCAATGTGCTGCAGTGGAATACATGACTGTCAATGTGCTGCAGTGAAATACATGACTGTCAATGTGCTGCAGTGGAATACATGACTGTCAATTTGCTGCAGTGGAATACATGACTGTCAATGTGATGCAGTGAAATACATGACTGTCAATGTGCTGCAGTGAAATCCATGACTGTCAATGTGCTGCAGTGAAATACATGACTGTCAATGTGCTGCAGTGGAATACATGACTGTCAATGTGCTGCAGTGGTATGCATGACTGTCAATGTGCTGCAGTGGAATACATGACTGTCAATGTGCTGCAGTGGAATACATGACTGTCAATGTGCTGCAGTGAAATCCATGACTGTCAATGTGCTGCAGTGGAATACATGACTGTCAATGTGCTGCAGTGGAATACATGACTGTCAATGTGCTGCAGTGAAATACATGACTGTCAATGTGCTGCAGTGGAATACATGACTGTCAATGTGCTGCAGTGGAATACATGACTGTCAATGTGCTGCAGTGGTATGCATGACTGTCAATGTGCTGCAGTGGAATACATGACTGTCAATGTGCTGCAGTGGAATAATAATAATAATATGCCATTTAGCAGACGCTTTTATCATTATAATTTTTTTGTGTATGGTTGGTCCCGGGGATCGAACCCACTACCTTGGCGTTACAAGCGCCGTGCTCTACCAGCTGAGCTACAGAGGACCACATGACTGTCAATGTGCTGCAGTGAAATCCATGACTGTCAATGTGCTGCAGTGAAATCCATGACTGTCAATGTGCTGCAGTGGATGTGTACAGCAGCAGAGTTGAGATAGGACATTTCTCTCTCTCTCTCTGTCTGTCTGTCTGTCTGTCTGTCTGTCTGTCTGTCTGTCTGTCTGTCTGTCTGTCTGTCTGTCTGTCTGTCTGTCTGTCTGTCTGTCTGTCTGTAGTTTACAAATGGTTGATCACATACTATTGCAGCAGGAATAATGTTAACCTATCACAGAGATACTCAGATTTTAATTATCACCATAAGAATCCATCCTGAGTTCAAAATGATTATGTTTGGGATCAATACAGTGAGGAATGATTGGATGAAATGACAGTCATTTAGTGAGAGGTCAACACTCAAGGGGTAGGCCCCCTGTAGCTCAGTTGGTAGAGCATGGCGCTTGCAACGCCACGGTTGTGGGTTTGATGGTATGGCAGAGAGCTCATCTCTGTCAGTCTAGATGGTATGGCAGAGAGCCCATCTCTGTCAGTCTAGATGGTATGGCAGAGAGTTCATCTCTGTCAGTCTAGATGGTATGGCAGAGAGCTCATCTCTGTCAGTCTAGATGGTATGCAGAGAGTTCATCTCTGCTTAGGGTCATGTATAAAAATGCTGGGCAGGCCATTATTTTGGCCATTATTTTGGCTACCATGGCTATGCCTCCATAGGATGACAATGCCCCCATCCACAGGGCACAAGTGGACACTGAATGGTTTGATGAACATGAAAATGATGTAAACCATATGCCATGGCCGTCTCAGTCACCAGATCTCAATGTAAACCAGATGCCATGGCCGTCTCAGTCACCAGATCTCAACCCAACTGAACACCTATGGGAGGTTCTGGAGCGGTGCCTGTGCTCGTGGTGGCCCAACGCCCTATTAAGACACTTTATGTTGGTGTTTCCTTTATTTTGGCAGTTACTTGTACACTCCTGATGCAAAATGTAACTATATAGAGTACCAGTCAAAAGTTTGGACACACCTACTCATTCAATGGTTTTTCTTTATTTTTAATACTTTATACATTGTAAAATAATAGTGAAGACATCAAATCTATGAAATAACACATATGGAATCATGTAGTAACCAAAAAAGTGTTAAACAAATCCAAATATATTTTATATCAATTAACAGGTGTGCCTTGTTAAAAGTTAATTTGTGGAATTTCTTTCCTTCTTAATGCGTTTGAGCCAATCAGTTGTGTTGTGGCAAGGTAGGTGGGGTATACAGAAGATAGCACTATTTGGTAAAATACCAAGTCCATATTATGGCAAGAAAAGTCATTCCGGAATGTTTCAAGAACTTTGAAAGTTTCTTCAAATGCAGTCGCAAAAACCATCAAGCGCTATGATGAAACTGGCTCTCATGAGGACCGCCACAGGAAAGGAAGACCCAGAGTTACCTCTGCTGCAGACGATAAGTTCATTAGAGTTAACTGCACCTCAGATTGCAGCCCAAATAAAGTTCAAGTAACAGACACATCTCAACATCAACTGTTCAGAGGAGATTACGTGAATCAGGCCTTTGTGGTCGAATTGCTGCAAAGAAACCACTACTTAAGGACACCAATAATAAGAAGAGACCTGCTTGGGCCAAGAAACACGAGCAATGGACATTAGACCGGTGGAAATCTGTCCTTTGGTCTGATGAGTCCAAAAGTGAGATTTTTGGTTCCAACCGCTGTGTCTTTGTGAGACGCAGAGTAGGTGAATGGATGAACGGATGATCTCCGCATGTGTGGGTCCCACCGTGAAGCATGGAGGAGGAGGTTTGATGGTGTGGGGGTACTTTGCTGGTGACACTGTCAGTGATTTATTTAGAATTCAAGGCACACTTAACCAGCATGGCTACCACAGCATTCTGCAGCGATACGCCATCCCATCTGGTTTGCGCGTAGTGTGACTATCATTTGTTTTTCAACAGGACAATGACCCAAAACACACCTCCAGGCTGTGTAAGGGCTATTTGGCCAAGGAGAGTGATGAAGTGCCGCATCAGATGACATGGCCTCCACCATCACCCGACCTCAACCCAATTGAGATGGTTTGGGATTAGTTGGACCGCAGAGTGAAGGAAAAGCAGCCAACAAGTGCTCAGCATATGTGGGAACTCCTTCAAGACTGCTGGAAAAGCATTCCTCATGAATCTGGTTCAGAGAATGCCAAGAGTGTGCAAAGCTGTCATCAAGACAAAGGGTGGCTACTTTGAAGAATATAAAATATAAAATATATTTTGATTTGTTTAACACTTTTTTGGTTACTACATGATTCCAAATGTGTTATTTCATAGTTTTGATGTCTTCACTATTATTCCACAATGTAGAAAATAGGCTGCTGATAGCTCTCTGACACGCATCAACTCAGCCCAAGTCTCTCTGATCACTAGCGACACACTGTGACTCGCTGCCACTGCAAACAATCGCGGGCCTACGAGAAAAAAACACCATAGCACTGCAGGCCAAATGAGTTTTTAATTATGAGCTTTCAGAGGGCTGCTCCACTCTTTTCCCGCTCCCCGGTGATGTGTTCTTGCCAAGCTATTCCCAAGGAACAAGCAGGGAGGGTGTCGAGTCATTTGGATATCGGCTCCACGAATGGAAGCCAGGCCCGGAATTACATTGACCCGAGCCAGAAGTGGCTTCTAAGGGAACACAAACCATCAAGAGCCCGCTTGAGTGTTTGAAAGGTAACATAAAAAATGATTAATCTGCCTATTTCTCACCCAGCCACAGACACAGCCAGGCAGCCTCATGTTCTCACACGCTTAGTTGGAGGTCTTCTCAAACAGTTCTGATGTAAATTAAATTAGAAAACAACAGGAATGGTAAGTTGGGATAGGATGTGTGGCTAAAGCCTTTATCAATGGTTTAATAGAACAGGAATGGTAAGGTGGGATAGGATGTGTGGCTAAAGCCTTTATCAGTGGTTTAATAGAACAGGAATGGTAAGTTGGGATAGGGATTGGTGGCTAAGCCTTTATCAATGGTTTAATTAGAACAGGAATGGTAAGGTTGGGATTAGGATGTGTGGCTAAAGCCTTTATCAATTGGTTTAATAGAACAGGAATGGTAAGGTGGGATAGGATGTTGGCTAAAACCTAATCAGTGGTGAACTATAACAGAATGGTAAGGTGGGAAGGATGTGGGGCTAAAAACCTTAATCAGTGGTGAACTATAACAGAATGGTAAGGTGGGATAGGATGTGGCTAAAGCCTTTATCAGTGGTGAACTATAACAGGAATGGTAAGGTGGGATAGGATGTGTGGCTAAACCTTAATCAGTGGTGAACTATAACAGGAATGGTAAGGTGGGATAGGATGTGTGGCTAAAACCTTAATCAGTGGTGAACTATAACAGGAATGGTAAGGTGGGATAGGATGTGTGGCTAAAGCCTTTATCAATGGTTTAATAGAACAGGAATGGTAAGGTGGGATAGGATGTGTGGCTAAAGCCTTTATCAGTGGTTTAATAGAACAGGATGGTAAGTTTGGGATAGGATGTGTGGCTAAAGCCTTTATCAGTGGTTTAATAGAACAGGAATGGTAAGGTGGGATAGGATGTGGCTAAAGCCTTTTATCAGTGGTTTAATAGAACAGGAATGGTAAGTTGGGATAGGATGTGTGGCTGAAAGCCTTTAATCAGTGGTTTAATAGAACAGGAATGGTAAGTTGGGATAGGATGTGTGGCTAAAGCCTTTATCAGTGGTTTAATAGAACAGGAATGGTAAGGTGGGATAGGATGTGTGGCTAAAGCCTTTATCAGTGGTTTAATAGAACAGGAATGGTAAGGTGGGATAGGATGTGTGGCTAAAGCCTTTATCAGTGGTTTAATAGAACAGGAATGGTAAGGTGGGATAGGATGTGTGGCTAAAGCCTTTATCAGTGGTGAACTATAACAGGAATGTAAGGTGGATGGTGGTGGCTAAAGCCTGTCAGTGGTGCTTAACGGAATGGTAAGGTGGATAGATGTGGCTAGCCTTTATCAGATTTCAGGCTCTGTGTTGAATGGCCATATGCGTTGAGAGCGCTGTTAGGTATCTACTATTGGCACAGACATCTGCTTCTAAACATCAGTACTGAGCAGTGTGGCTTTTCACCGTTTAAAAGGAGAAAATATCAAATGAGATTAAACACAGCCTGGTACACTGGTTGGCTGGCTGGCTGGCTGGCTGGCTGGCTGGCTGGCTGGTTGGCTGGCTGGCTGGCTGGCTGGCTGGTGGTGGCTGGCTGGTTGGCTGGCTGGCTGGCTGGCTGGCTTGGCTGGCTGTGGCTGGGTGGCCTGCGGGTGGCGGCTGGTGCTGGCTGGCTGGCTGGCTGGCTGGCTGGCTGGCTGGCTGGTGCTGGGCTGGCTGCTGGCTGGCTGGCTGGCTGGCTGGGTGGCTGGCTGGTTGGCTGGCTGGCTGGCTGGCTGGCTGGCTGGCTGGCTGGCTGGCTGGCTGGGTGGGTGGCTGGCTGGCTGGCTGGCTGGGTGGCTGGCTGGCTGGCTGGCTGTGGAGTAATTATGTCTCTGCCATCAACAACGGAAACAATTACCTATCATCAGAAGAACAATTAGAGAATCCCTGTCTATGCCAATCTAATGACTGCCTCTTACCATCACAGAACAACCGTCTGATTGTAGTCCTACATCAGACTGAACCAGAAACACTGGTTTGAACAAGCAACACAGTCTGATTCTACATATTGTCCCAGCTGGCCTTGGCCAAAATAAGTGCACTATAAAGGGGATAGGGTGCCATTTGGGACAAAGCCTTTCTCTTGCATGTCATTGGCCTGGCCTCTTAAGGAATTAATCACAATTATGAATTCCATTACCCTGACAGTAATTATGTATCATTATCTTAACAATTACCATGTTACAACATCACCGTTAATATGACATGGATGGATCAGAGGACGCTTTCTCTTTCAAACCATGTGTGTGAACGGAAGGCAACAAGACATTATTACATTCTAATCAAACTCATCTCAGCGAAAATAAACGTTAATTACCATTGTTTTGGGGTAATTAACGCTAATGTTAGCATGGGGAGGTCGCTGTAGCTAGCTAACTCACAGAACCAAAATCTTAGGTTGCAGTCACTCCAGACGGTTATACTACGAATCAAGCTAGATGCACTCAGGCTATTCTGAGATGAGCTAGCTTCAGTTAGCTTCACATCCAGCTCAGGCTTCGTCCATGTTACGAAGGTAGACATTGAACCCTAACCCAACCTGGAGCCTGCTCGAGCCAGGCTTGTAACTGTGCGTGCATGTTGCACATGGCTAGTCAAATGCCGGACTCTTCATTGAGACAATGCTGAAACATAAATCCATGGGCGAGTCAGTGCCATATCTTAATTGTTGCCGGAATCAAAATGAAAGAAAAGTTAGCCTGCAAATTCAGTGGGCTATGGTTTGAAATGTGCTGTTAGAAGTCTTTCTTTCTTACGCATATCGTTTCTGTGGTGTGCTTAAGCACAAGTCCCTTTTTCACCACTCCTATTGATAAAATAATTGTATTAAATTATACGAACGTTTTACTGCGAGTGAAGTTTCAAATGCATCCTGTCATTACAAAATGTGATGTGTGATATGTGTTTGAATATTACTATTTTCAAACAAGAAAAAAATCAGTTGTCTTCCTCAAATAGGGTCCGGAGAACGAAGTGCTGATGACGCACTCTTTGCGAGAGGGAGGGAATCTAATTTGATTGGTCCTCAACTCAAGTGGAGAACCCTGAGTTAGCCTGCCCCGGAGCAGGTTAGTTCTGAAGGATTCGTTGCCATTGAAATTGACCTGGCTAAAAGGTGAGCCACTTCTCCTGTCACCAGTTATCCTGAGTTGAACTCAGAGTTCACCGAAGTTACCAATAGACTATTTCCAAGGTACCAACAAGATGCATAAAGAACTGATGCTTTAAAGTAAATCCTGTAAACTGCTAGTAAAAGCAGACCATGATTGGCAAACGATCAAATTGTCTTAAATAATCTCCAGAAAAATCAATTTGTATCAAAGTCAGATCAAGTGAGCATAATGAAAACCTTCCCATCATATAAAAAAGATCAAGTTATTCCTGGGGGAACGGTGTAGATTGTGTTAAAATCAATCTTGTTATTATCATCTACCGTTTTCTGAATGCTCACAGCTCAGTCAATCACTCCCAATCTAAGCAGTTTACTATTCAGCCCTCCCAAGCAGGGAGACTAGTGGGAGCTGTTGTGGCTGAACACTGTAAGGAGCATGTGATATGTGTCACGGATTCAGCCGAGGCTGCTCCTCCTCCTTGCTCGGGCAGGCTTCGGCGTTCGTCGTCCCCGGAGTACTAGCTGCTGCCGATCGATGTTTCGGTGTTTGTCTTGTGTGGTCTTTATTGTGTACAACTGTTTCCCATTATGTTGGATTGTACTCCCTATATTTACCCATGTCTCTCATTTGGTTATTTTGTGTGTGATTGTTCGTTTGTCGTTCCGGCAGTTCCTTGTATGTACGGATCGCTGTGTTTTTCCCTCTCTGTTTTGGAGGTTTGTTGTTTTGTACGTTATTTTCTTACTGTATTCAGTAAAGAACGCTGTCCGCCACTCAGTCTCCTGCATTTGACTTCTCTACCGCATACACGTCGCCTGACAATATGACTCATAGCTGCAGCACACATCAATCAAAGTTATCGTGTTCACTTTTGTGCTAATTTAATGCTAAAATACTTTCATATATATATATATATATTATTGTTACCCATGGTCATGATGGTCAAAATGCAGGTGCTGCAAACACAGTCCAGAATGATCCAGTCTGTTTAGAAAGAGATACTATGGTCCCAGTCTGTTTAGAAAGAGATACTATGGTCCCAGTCTGTTTAGAAAGAGATACTATGGTCCCAGTCTGTTTAGAAAGAGATACTATGGTCCCCAGTCTGTTTAGAAAGAGATACTATGGTCCCAGTCTGTTTTAGAAAGAGATACTATGGGTCCCAGTCTGTTTAGAAAGAGATACTATGGTCCCAGTCTGTTTAGAAAGAGATACTATGGTCCCAGTCTGTTTAGAAAGAGATACTATGGTCCCAGTCTGTTTAGAAAGAGATACTATGGTCCCAGTCTGTTTAGAAAGAGATACTATGGTCCCAGTCTGTTTAGAAAGAGATACTATGGTCCCAGTCTGTTTAGAAAGAGATACTATGGTCCCAGTCTGTTTAGAAAGAGATACTATGGTCCCAGTCTGTTTAGAAAGAGATACTATGGTCCCAGTCTGTTTAGAAAGAGATACTATGGTCCCAGTCTGTTTAGAAAGAGATACTATGGTCCCAGTCTGTTTAGAAAGAGATACTATGGTCCCAGTCTGTTTAGAAAGAGATACTATGTCCCAGTCTGTTTAGAAAGAGATACTATGGTCCCAGTCTGTTTAGAAAGAGATACTATGGTCCCAGTCTGTTTAGAAAGAGATACTATGGTCCCAGTCTGTTTAGAAAGAGATACTATGGTCCCAGTCTGTTTAGAAAGAGATACTATGGTCCCAGTCTGTTTAGAAAGAGATACTATGGTCCAAGTCTGTTTAGAAAGAGATACTATGGTCCCAGTCTGTTTAGAAAGAGATACTATGGTCCCAGTCTGTTTAGAAAGAGATACTATGGTCCCAGTCTGTTTAGAAAGAGATACTATGGTCCCAGTCTGTTTAGAAAGAGATACTATGGTCCCAGTCTGTTTAGAAAGAGATACTATGGTCCCAGTCTGTTTAGAAAGAGATACTATGGTCCCAGTCTGTTTAGAAAGAGATACTATGGTCCCAGTCTGTTTAGAAAGAGATACTATGGTCCCAGTCTTATCTTGAGACACATATCTTCACACAAATCTCCCTTTGACATCAAAGCTGGCATGTACAGTGCCTTCAGAAAATGTTCAGACCCCTTGACTTTTTCCACATGTCCTTACATTACAGCCTTATTCTAAAATTGATTAAACAGTTTTTCTTCCTCATCAATCTACACACAATATCCCATAATGACAAAGCGAAAACAGGTTTTTAGAAACGTTTGCTAATTTATGAACAAAACAAACTGAAATATCACATTTACATAAGTATTCAGACCCTTTACCCAGTACTTTGTTGAAGCACCTTTGGCAGCGATTACAGCATTGAGTGTTCTTGGGTATGATGCTACAAGCTTGGCACACTGGTATTTGGGGAGTTTCTCCCATTCTTCTCTGCAGATCCTCTCGAGCTCTGTCAGGTTGGATGGGGAGCTTCGCTACACAGCTATTTTCAGGTCCCTCCAGAGATATTTGATCAGGTTCAACTCAGGTTGGGACACTCAAGGACATTCAGAGACTTGTCCCAAATCCACTGCTGTGTTGTATTGGCTGTGTGCTTAGGGTCAGTGTCCTGTTGGAAGGTGAACCTTCGCCCCAGTCTGAGGTCCTGAGCGCTCTGGAGCAGGTTTTCCTCAAGGATCTCTCATCTTTGCCTCGATCCTGACTAGTCTCCCAGTCCCTGCCGCTGAAAAACATCCCCACAGCATGATAGACCCATGGGGCGGCGCACAATTGGCCCAGCGTCGTCCAGGTAGGGGAGGGAATGGCTGGCAGGGATGTAGCTCAGTTGGTAGAGCATGGCGTTTGCAACGCCAGGGTTGTTGGTTCGATTCCCACGGGGGGCTAGTATGTATGCACTCACTAACTGTAAGTCGCTCTGGATAAGAGCGTCTGCTAAATGACTAAAATGTAAAAAAACACCATGCTTCACTGTAGGGATGGTGCCCGGTTTCCTCCAGACGTGACGCTTGGCATTCAGGCCAAAGAGTTCAATCTTGGTTTCATCAGGCTGGATAATCTTGTTTCTCATGGTCTGAGAGTCTTCAGGTGCCTTTTGGCAAACTCAAAGCGGGCTGTCATGTGCCTTTTACTGAGGAGTGGCTTCCGTCTGGCCACTCTACCATAAAGGCCTGATTGATGGAGTGCTCCCTGACTAAGGTCCTTCTCCCCCAATTGCTCAGTTTGGCCAGGCGGCCAGCTCTAGGAAGAGTCTTGGAGGTTCCAAACTTCTTCCATTTAAGAATGATCGAGGCCACTGTGTTCTTGGGGACCTTCAATGCTGCAGAAATTTTTTGGTACCCTTCCCCAGATTTGTGCCTCGACACAATCCTGTCTCAGAACTCTACGGACAATTCCTTCGACCTCATGGCTTAGTTTTTGCTCTGACATGAACTGTCAACTGTGGGACATTATATAGACAGGTGTGTGCCTTTCCAAATCATGTCCAATCAATTTAATTTACCACAGGTGGACTCCAATCAAGTTGTAGAAACATCTCAAGGATAATCAATGCAAACACAATGCCCCTGAGCTCAATTTCGAGTCTCATAGCAAAGGGTCTAATTACTTACAGTGTCTTGCGAAAGTATTCACCCCACTTGGCATTTTTCCTATTTTGTTACCTTACAACCTGGAATTAAAATGGATTTTTGGGGGGTTTGTAACATTTGATTTACACCTCATGCCTACCACTTTGAAGATGCAAATATTTTTTCTTGTGAAACAAACAAGAAATAAGACAAAAAAACGTAAAACTTGACCGTGCATAACTATTCCCCCCCCCAAAGTCAATACTTTGTAAACCCACCTTTTGCAGCAATTACAGCTGCAAGTCTGTTAGGGTATGTCTCTATAAGCTTGGCATATCTAGCCACTGGGATTTTTGCCCATTCTTCAAGGTAAAACTGCTCCAGCTCCTTGAAATTGGATGGGTTCCGCTGGTGTACATCAAACTTTAAGTCATATCACAGATTCTCAATTGGATTGAGGTCTGGCCTTTGACTAGGCCATTCCAAGACATTTAAATGTTTCCCCTTAAACCACTTGAGTGTTGCTTTAGCAGTATGCTTAGGGTCATTGTCCTGCTGGAATGTGAACCTCCGTCCCAGTCTCAAATCTCTGGAAGACTGAAACAGGTTTCCCTCAAGAATTTCCCTGTATTTAGCGCCATCCATCATTCCTTCAATTCTGACCAGTTTTCCAGTCCCTGCCGATGCAAAAAACATCCCCACAGCATGATGCTGCCACCACCATGCTTCACTGTGGGGATGGTGTTCTCGGGTGATGAGAGGTGTTGGGTTTGCGCCAGAAACAGCGTTTTCCTTGATGGCCAAAAAGCTCAATTTTAGTCTCATCTGACCAGAGTACCTTCTTCCATATGTTTGGGGAGTCTCCCACATGCATTTTGGCGAACACCAAACGTGTTTGCTTATTTTTTTCTTGAAGCAATGGCTTTTTTCTGGCCACTCTTCCGTAAAGCCCAGCTCTGTGGAGTGTATGGCTTAAAGTGGTCCTATGGACAGATACTCCAATCTCCGATGTGGTCTCTTTGTTGCCTCTCTGATTAATGCCCTCCTTGCCTGGTCCATGAGTTTTGGTGGGCGGTCCTCTCTTGGCAGGTTTGCTGTGGTGCCATATTCTTTAAATTTTTTAGTAATGGATTTAATGGTGCTCCGTGGGATGTTCAAAGTTTCAGATATTTTTTTATAACCCAACCCTGATCTGTACTTCTCCACAACTTTTTCCCTGACCTGTTTGGAGAGCTCCTTGGTCTTCATGGTGCCGCTTGCTTGGTGGTGCCCCTTGCTTAGTGGTGTTGCAGACTCTGGGGCCTTTCAGAACAGGTGTATCTATACTGAGATCATGTGACAGATCATGTTACACTTAGATTGCACACAGGTGGACTTTATTTAATTATTAATTAATTATGTGACTTCTGAAGGTAATTGGTTGCACCAGGTCTTATTTAGGGACTTCATAGCAAAGGGGGTGAATACATATGCACACACCACTTTTCTGTTATTAATTTTTTTCATTTCACTTCACCAATTTTGACTATTTTGTGTATGTCCATTACATGAAATCCAAATAAATAAATCCAAATTAATTTAAATGACAGATTGCAATGCAACAAAATAGGAAAAACGGCAAGGGGGATGAATACTGTTTTTAATTTTAAATTACTTTGGTAAAATGTCAACAAACCTGTTTTCATTTTGTCATTATGGGGTATTTTGTGTAGATTGCTGAGGATTTTTTAAATTATTTAATCAATTTTAGAATAAGGCTGTAAAGTAACAAAATGTGGAAAAAAATCAAGGGGTCTGAATACTTTCCGAAGGCACTGCCTCTAAACCACTGCTGACATGGAAGTCTAAGCTGCATTAGCATCATGGCACATTCTAAGTGTAGCATTTAGAACAATGGTGCATTCTAAGGATGCTATTAACATGGTGGTGAATTCTAAGGATAGCGTTAGCATCTGAGGGAAGCATTAGTGTCTCAGACCCAGTAACATATTCCTCAGACTCTCTCTCTCTTTGTTTATCCTCTTATCTCTCTGTGTTTATCAGTGGTGATGAAATCATCAGATGTATCAATGAGCTAAGGATAAACACTCTCTACTGATACTACTGATACTACTGATACTACTGTCTACTACTGATACTACTGTCTACTACTGATACTACTGTCTACTACTGATACTACTGACACTACTGATACTACTGTCTACTACTGGCACTACTGATACTACTGATACTACTGATACTACTGATACTACTGTCTACTACTGATACTACTGATCCTACTGATACTACTGATACTACTGATACTACTGATACTACTGATACTACTGTCTACTACTGATACTACTGTCTACTACTGATACTACTGATACTACTGTCTACTACTGATACTACTGATACTACTGGCACTACTGATACTACTGATACTACTGATACTAATGATACTACTGATACTACTGATACTACTGTCTACTACTGATACTACTGATACTAATGATACTACTGATACTACTGATCAATCAATCAATCAATTTTATTTTATATAGCCCTTCTTACATCAGCTAATATCTCGAAGTGCTGTACAGAAACCCAGCCTAAACCCCAAACAGCTAGTAATGCAGGTTGTAGAAGCACGGTGGCTAGGAAAAAACTCCCTAGAAAGGCGAAAACCTAGGAAGAAACCTAGAGAGGAACCAGGCTATGAGGGGTGGCCAGTCCTCTTCTGGCTGTGCCGGGTGGAGATTATAACAGAACCATGCCAAGATGTTCAAAAATGTTCATAAGTGACAAGCATGGTCAAATAATAATCAGGAATAAATCTCAGTTGGCTTTTCATAGCCGATCATTAAGAGTTGAAAACAGCAGGTCTGGGACAGGTAGGGGTTCCATAACCGCAGGCAGAACAGTTGAAACTGGAATAGCAGCAAGGCCAGGCGGACTGGGGACAGCAAGGAGTCACCACGGCCGGTAGTCCCGACGTATGGTCCTAGGGCTCAGGTCTCTCAGTTGGCTTTTCATAGCCGATCATTAAGAGTTGAAAACAGCAGGTCTGGGACAGGTAGGGGTTTCGTAACCGCAGGCAGAACAGTTGAAACTGGAATAGCAGCAAGGCCAGGCGGACTGGGGACAGCAAGGTGTCATCATGCCCGGTAGTCCTGACGTATGGTCCTAGGGCTCAGGTTCTCAGAGAGAAAGAGAGAACGAGAGAATTAGAGAGAGCATACTTAAATTCACACAGGACACTGGATAAGACAGGAGAAGTACTCCAGGTATAACCAACTAACCCCAGCCCCCCGACACATAAACTACTGCAGCATAAATACTGGAGGCTGAGACAGGAGCGGTCCGGAGACACTGTGGCCCCATCCGAAGAAACCCCCGGACAGGGCCAAACAGGAAGGATATAACCCCACCCACTCTGCCAAAGCACAGCCCCCGCACCACTAGAGGGATATCCTCAACCACCAACTTACAATCCTGAGACAAGGCCGAGTATAGCCCACAGAGGTCTCCACCACAGCACAAACCAAGGGGGGGCGCCAACCCAGACAGGAAGATCACGTCAGTAACTCAACCCACTCAAGTGACGCACCCCTCCCAGGGACGGCATGAAAGAGCACCAGTGATACTGATACTACTGATACTACTGATACTACTGTCTACTACTGATACTACTGATACTACTGTATACTACTGATACTACTGATATACTGTCTACTACTGATACTACTGATACTACTATACTGATAATACTGACACTACTGATACTACTGATACTAACTGATACTACTGATACTACTGATACTACTGTCTACTACTGATACTACTGATACTACTGTCTACTACTGATACTACTGTCTACTACTGTCTACTACTGATACTACTGATACTACTGACACTACTGATACTACTGATACTACTGATACTACTGATACTACTGATACTACTGACACTACTGATACTACTGATACTACTGATACTACTGATACTACTGATACTACTGATACTACTGTCTACTACTGATACTACTGTCTACTACTGATACTACTGATACTACTGGCACTACTGATACTACTGATACTACTGATACCACTGATACTACTGATACTACTGATACTACTGTCTACTACTGATACTAATGTCTACTACTGATACTACTGACACTACTGATACTACTGTCTACTACTGATACTACTGATACTACTGTTACTACTGACACTACTGATACTAGATACACTGGATACTACTGATACTACTGATACTACTGTCTCCTACTGATATACTGATATACTGTTTCTACTTATACTACTGATACTACTGATACTACTGATACTATGTTACTACTGATACTACTGATACTACTGATACTACTGATACTAACTGATACTAATGATATACTGTCACTACTGATACTACGTCTACTACTGATACTACTGATACTACTAGCACTATGATAAATAATGATACTACTGGGAAATACTGATACTAAAGATACACTGTCTACTACGACACTATGATACTACTGATACTACTGATACTATGATACTACTGATACTACTGTTCCTACTGATACTACTGATACTACTGATACTACTGATACTACTGATACTACTGATACTACTGTCTACTACTGACACTACTGATACTACTGATACTACTGATACTACTGATACTACTGATACTACTGTCTCCTATGATACTTTCTGATACTACTGATACTACTTATACTACTGGGTACTACTGAAACACTGTCTACTATGATACTACGGGCTACTACGATACTAACTGATATACTGATAAATATGATACTACTGATACTACTGATACTACTGATACTACTGTCTACTACTGATATTACTGTCTACTACTGGGTACTACGATACACTAGCACTATGATACTATGATACTACTGATACTACTGATTACTAATGATATACTGAACTACTGTCTATATGATACTACTGATACACTGATACTATTGATACTACTGATACTACGTTACTACTGATACTATGTCTACTAATGATATACTGATATACTGATCTACTGACATTACTGATACTACTGATACTATGGAAATTTCTGATACTACTGTCTACATGATACAACTGATACTATGATAATACTGATACTAAGATACTACTGTCTACTACTGTACTACTGATAACTACTGAACTTTCTGGTACTACTGACACTACTGATACTACTGATATACTGATTCTACTGATACTACTGTCTACTACTGATACTACTGATAATACTGATACTACTGTCTACCACTGATACTACTGATACTACTGATACTACTGATGCTACTGTCTACTACTGATACTACTGATAATACCTGATACTACTGATACTACTGGCACTACTGATACTACTGATACTACTGATACTACTGATTCTACTGATACTACTGTCTACTACTGATACTACTGATACTACTGATACTACTGTCTACTACTGATACTACTGATACTACTGATACTACTGTCTACTACTGATCCTACTGATACTACTGTCTACTACTGATACTACTGATACTACTGATACTACTGATACTACAACACTACTGATACTACTGATACTACTGATACTGCTGTCTACTACTGATACTACTGATACTACTGATACTACTGATACTACTTATACTACTGATACTACTGTCTACTACTGATACTACTGTCTACTACTGATACTACTGATACTACTGATACTACTGATACTACTGGGTACTACTGTCTACTACTGATATACTGATACTACTGATACTACTGAACAAATGTCTATACTGATACTACTGTCTACTATGATACTACTGATACTTTCTGACACTACAAAATACTATGAACTACTGATATACTGATAATTGACATACTGATCTACTGATACTATGATAATACTGTCTACTACTGATACTACTGATCCTACTGATACTACTGATATACTGATACTACTGTCACTACTGACACTACTGATACTACTGATACTATGATACTACTGATACTACTGATACTACTGGGAAATACTGGGCTACTACTGATATACTGATAATACTGATACTACTGATACTACTGATACTACTGTCTCCTACTGATACAATGAACTACTTGATATATGTCTACTACTGATACATTTGATAATATGATATACTGATACTTACTGTTCTACTACTGATATACTGTTTTACTACTGATATACTGATACGATACTACTGATACTACTGATACTATGATACTACTGATACTACTGATACTACTGATACTAACTGTCTACTACTGATACTACTGTCTACTAATGATACTACTGATTACTACTACGCACTACTGACACTACTGATACTACTGATACTACTGATAACTACTGATACTACTGATACTACGTCTACTACTGATACTACTGGCTACTACTGTACTACTGATACTACTAGCACTACTCATACTACGCTACTAACTGATACTACTGATACTACTGATACTACTGTCTACTACTGATACTACTGATACTACTGATACTACTGATACTACTGATACTACTGTCTACTACTGATACTACTGTCTACTAATGATACTACTGATACTACTGATACTACTGACATTACTGATACTACTGATACTACTGATATACTGATACTACTGTCTACTACTGATACTACTGATAACAAACTGATACTACTGATACTCTGATACTACTGTCTCTATCTGATTACTATGCTACTACTGATACTACTGGTACTACTGACACTACTGATACTACTGATACTACTGATTCTACTGATACTACTGTCTACTACTGATACTACTGATAATACTGATACTACTGTCTACTACTGATACTACTGATACTACTGATACTACTGATGCTACTGTCTACTACTGATACTACTGATACTACTGATACTACTGTCTACTACTGATACTACTGATACTACTGATACTACTGTCTACTACTGATACTACTGATACTACTGATACTACTGATACTACTGATACTACTGATACTACTGATACTACAACACTACTGATACTACTGATACTACTGATACTACTGATACTACTGATAATACTGACACTACTGATACTACTGATACTACTGATACTACAACACTACTGATACTTCTGATACTACTGATACTGCTGTCTACTACTGATACTACTGATACTACTGATACTACTGATACTACTGATACTACTGATACTACTGTCTACTACTGATACTACTGATACTACTGATACTACTGATACGACTGTCTACTACTGATACTACTGTCTACTACTGATACTACTGATACTACTGACACTACGGATACTACTGATACTACTGATACTACTGATAATACTGACACTACTGATACTACTGATACTACTGATACTACTGATAATACTGTCTACTACTGATACTACTGATCCTACTGATACTACTGATACTACTGATACTACTGTCACTACTGACACTACTGATACTACTGATACTACTGATACTACTGATACTACTGATACTACTGATAATACTGTCTACTACTGATACTACTGATACTACTGATACTACTGATACTACTGTCTACTACTGATACTAATGATACTACTGATACTACTGTCTACTACTGATACTATTGATACTACTGATACTACTGATACTACTGTCTACTACTGATACTACTGTCTACTACTGATACTACTGATCTACTGTCTACTAAGATACTACTGATACTACTGATACTAAATGACACTATGATACTACTGATATACTACTGATACTTTTCTGATACTACTGATACTATGGCAAATACTGATACTTTACTGATACTACTGTCTACTACTGATACTACTGATACTACTGATACTACTGATACTACTGATACTATGATACTACTGATACTACTGTTCTACTGATACTACTGTCTACTAAATGATTACTTACTGTCTACCTTGACACTACTGATTTCTACTGTACTAATGATACTACTGTCTACTACTGTCTACTACTGATACTACTGATACTACTGTTACTACTGATACTAGATACTACTGTCTACTACTGATACTACTGAAATACGATAAATTTCTGTCTTATACTGATACTATGTCTACTATGTCTACTATGATGCTTTCTGATACTACTGATACCATGATACTAATGTACTACTACTACTGAATATACTGATACTACTGATATTACTGATACTACTGGCACTACTGATACTACTGATACTAAATGAATACACTGTCTACTACTGATACTACTGAATATACTGATACTAAACTTGATACTACTGTCTACTACTGATACTACTGATACTACTGTCTAACTAGTTACTATGATACTATGATACTACTGATACTACTGATACTATGTTACTTACTGATACTACTGTCTACTGGATTTATACTACTGATACTAATGTCACTAATTACTGAACTACTGTCTACTACTGATTACTACTGGATACTAAGGTCTACTTACTGATTATAATGATACTAATGATACTACTGTCTACTACTGATACTATGATACTACTGTCTAATACTTTATACTACTGATTTCTACTGATACACTGTCTACTACTGATACTACTGATACTACTGTCTACTACTGATATTTTCTGATACTACTGATACTACTGTCTACTACTGATACTACTGATACTACTGGCAATATGATACTAATGTACTACTGATACTACTAATACACTGATAATACTGATATACTGCTACTACTGATACTACTGATACTACTGATACTATGATACTACGTAATACTTATACTACTGTCTACTACTGATAAAACTGATAAATGATACTACTGATACTACTGATACTATGTCTACTACTGTACTACTGTTACTACTGTACTACTGATACTACTGTCTACTACTGATACTACTGTCTACTACTGAACCCACTGACTACGTCTACTACTGATACATGATTACTACTGATATACTGATACTACTGATAATACTGACACACTGATACTATGATACTACTGATACTACAACACTACTGATACTTCTGATACTACTGATATGCTGTCTATACTGATACTACTGATACAATGATACTACTGATACTACTGATACTACTGTCTACTATGTACTATGATACTACTGATACTACTGACGACTGTCTACTACTGATACTACTGTCTACTATGATACTACTGATAATACTGACACTAACGGATACTACTGATACTACTGATACTACTGATAATATGACACTACTGATACTAAAGGGTATACTGATACTACTGATAATACTGTTACTACTGATACTACTGATACTACTGTTACTACTGATACTACTGATACTACTGATATACTGTCTATAATGATACATGATACTATGTCTAACTATTTATTACTACTGATACTATGTCTACTAAATGAATCCCACTGATTACTACTGGCATAATGATACTTGATACAACTGATTTACGATACTTGATAATAATGATACTATGTCTACTAATGATATATGATTTTACTGTTACTACTGATACTATGAACTATGATAACTTTTACAATTCTTTCTACTGATACTAGATTACTACTGATACTAAAGATACTACTGATACTTAAAAAAAAAAAAAAAAAAAATATATTTAACCTTTATTTAACCAGGTTTAAACCCGGGTTTAGAACAAGTTTCATTTACAAGCGACCCGCCAAGTTTAAAACAAAACAGTGCGGATTTTAAAAACAACACAGAGTTACATATGGGGTAAAAAACATAAAGTCAAAAATACAACAGAAAATATGTATACAGTGTGTGCAAATGTAGCAAGTTATGGAGGTAAGGCAATAAATAGGCTATAGTGCAAAATAATTACAATAGTATTAACACTGGAATGCTAGATGTGCAAGAGATTATGTGCAAATAGAGATACTGGGGTGCAAAAGAGCAAAATAAATAACAATATAGGGATGAGGTAGTTGGGTGGGCTAATTTCAGATGGGCTGTGTACAGGTGCAGTGATCGGTAAGGTGCTCTGACAACTGATGCTTAAAGTTAGTGAGGGAGATAAGAGTCTCCAGCTTCAGAGATTTTTGCAATTCGTTCCAGTCATTGGCAGCAGAGAACTGGAAGGAATGGCGGCCAAAGGAGGTGTTGGCTTTGGGAATGACCAGTGAGATATACCTGCTGGAGCGCAGACTACGGGTGGGTGCTGCTATGGTGACCAATGAGCTAAGATAAGGCGGGGATTTGCCTAGCAGTGATTTATAGATGGCCTGGAGCCAGTGGGTTTGGCGACGAATATGTAGTGAGGACCAGCCAACAAGAGCGTACAGGTCACAATGGTGGGTAGTATATGGGGCTTTGGAGACAAAACGGATGGCACTGTGATAGACTACATCCAATTTGCTGAGTAGAGTGTTGGAGGCTATTTTGTAAATGACATCGCCGAAGTCAAGGATCGGTAGGATAGTCAGTTTTACGAGGGCATGTTTGGCAGCATGAGTGAAGGAGGCTTTGTTGCGAAATAGGAAGCCGATTCTAGATTTAACTTTGGATTGGAGATTCTTTTTGTGAGTCTGGAAGGAGAGTTTACAGTCTAACCAGACACCTAGGTATTTGTAGTTGTCCACATACTCTAGGTCAGACCCGTCAAGAGTGGTGATTCTAGTCGGGTGGGCGGGTGCCAGCAGCGTTCGATTGAAAAGCATGCATTTAGTTTTACTAGTGTTTAAGAGCAGTTGGAGGCTACTGAAGGAGTGTTGTATGGCATTGAAGCTCGTTTGGAGGTTTGTTAACACAGTGTCCAATGAAGGGCCAGATGTATACAAAATGGTGTCGTCTGCGTAGAGGTGGATCTGAGAGTCACCAGCAGCAAGAGCGACATCATTGATATACACGGCGAAAAGTGTCGGCCCAAGAATTGAACCCTGTGGCACCCCCATAGAGACTGCCATAGGTCCAGACAACAGGCCCTCCGATTTGACACACTGAACTCTATCTGAGAAGAAGTTGGTGAACCAGGCGAGGCAGTCATTTGAGAAACCAAGGCTATTTAGTCTGCCAATAAGAATGCGGTGGTTGACAGAGTCGAAAGCCTTGGCCAGGTCGATGAAGACGGCTGCACAGTACTGTCTATTATCAATCGCGGTTATACTACTGATACTACTGTCTACTACTGATACTACTGATACTACTGATACTACTGACACTACTGATACTACTGTCCTACTACTGACACTACTGATACTAATGATACTACTGATACTACTGTCTACTACTGACACTACTGATACTACTGATACTACTGATACTACTGATACTACTGATACTACTGATACTACTGATACTACTGACACTACTGATACTACTGTCTACTACTGACACTACTGATACTACTGATACTACTGATACTACTGTCTACTACTGACACTACTGATACTACTGATACTACTGATACTACTGATACTACTGATACTACTGACACTACTGATACTACTGATACTACTGACTACTACTGACACTACTGATACTACTGATACTACTGATACTACTGATACTACTGACACTACTGACACTACTGATACTACTGATACTACTGATACTACTGATACTACTGTCTACTACTGATACTACTGTCTACTACTGATACTACTGATACTACTGATACTACTGATACTACTGATACTACTGATACTACTGATACTACTGTCTACTACTGATACTACTGATACTACTGATACTACTGACACTACTGATACTACGTCTACTACTGATACTACTGTCTACTACTGATACTACTGATACTACTGTCTACTACTGATACTACTGATACTACTGATACTACTGTCTACTACTGACACTACTGATACTACTGATACTACTGATACTACTGATACTACTGATACTACTGATACTACTGATACTACTGATACTACTGATACTACTGTCTACTACTGATACTACTGATACTACTGATACTACTGACACTACTGATACTACTGTCTACTACTGATACTACTGATACTACTGATACTACTGATACTACTGATACTACTGATACTACTGTCTACTACTGATACTACTGATACTACTGATACTACTGTCTACTACTGATACTACTGTCTACTACTGATACTACTGATACTACTGATACTACTGATACTACTGTCTACTACTGATACTACTGATACTACTGACACTACTGATACTACTGTCTACTACTGATACTACTGTCTACTACTGATACTACTGATACTACTGTCTACTACTGATACTACTGATACTACTGATACTACTGTCTACTACTGATACTACTGACACTACTGATACTACTGATACTACTGACACTACTGATACTACTGATACTACTGATACTACTGACACTACTGATACTACTGATACTACTGATACTACTGTCTACTACTGATACTACTGTCTACTACTGATACTACTGATACTACTGTCTACTACTGATACTACCGATACTACTGATACTACTGTCTACTACTGATACTACTGATACTACTGATACTACTGACACTAATGATACTACTGTCTACTACTGATACTACTGATACTACTGATACTACTGATACTACTGTCTACTACTGA
This sequence comes from Coregonus sp. 'balchen', assembly GCA_902810595.1. Taxonomy (NCBI): domain Eukaryota; kingdom Metazoa; phylum Chordata; class Actinopteri; order Salmoniformes; family Salmonidae; genus Coregonus; species Coregonus sp. 'balchen'. The sequence goes on from LR778258.1 coordinate 43,122,083, forward strand.
TACTACTGATACTACTGATACTACTGATACTACTGATACTACTGATACTACTGTCTACTACTGATACTACTGATACTACTGATACTACTGATACTACTGATACTACTGTCTACTACTGATACTACTGATACTACTGTCTACTACTGATACTACTGACACTACTGATACTACTGTCTACTACTGATACTACTGATACTACTGACACTACTGATACTACTGTCTACTACTGATACTACTGATACTACTGTCTACTACTGATACTACTGACACTACTGATACTAATGTCTACTACTGATACTACTATCTACTACTGATACTACTGATACTACTGTCTACTACTGATACTACTGATACTACTGATACTACTGATACTACTGATAAAACTGTCTACTACTGATACTACTGATACTACTGATACTACTGATACTACTGATACTACTGTCTACTACTGATACTACTGTCTACTACTGATACTACTGATACTACTGATACTACTGATACTACTGTCTACTACTGATACTACTGACACTACTGATACTACTGATACTACTGATACTACTGATAATACTGATACTACTGATACTACTGTCTACTACTGATACTATTGAAGTCATACTGTTCTACTAGTACACTGACCCACTCATTCTGCCTCATACTGCTACTGCTGCTTTTACAGTTACTGTGTGTATTTGTGTGTCTGTGTGTGTGTGTGTGTGTGTGTGTGTGTGTGTGTGTGTGTGTGTGTGTGTGTGTGTGTGTGTGTGTGTGTGTGTGTGTGTGAGAGAGTGTTTGGTTCATTGTATCATGCGTTGTACACATTTCTTTCTCTCTCTGACATTGATTGATGTCTTGTCTTTTAGGGAGACTCAGAATACAGTTAAAAACTCCCGTCTCGTCTGTCATAAATCCTCGAAATGAAATCATGACAAGCAACAGAGCTGTTCAAATAGATGATTAAGAGGCATCCATGAAGTCGTATCCAGGCACCAGCCAAAACTTTTTCTGGAGAGGAAAATTCTATAAGAGAAGAACCAGGCTGATTTGATCGCTTGGGGCCACATTGAGCTTGGTAATAGATTATATATTACATAGAATGTTCTATTCATGCTTTATAGCACGACAAGACAAGGACATCTTTACGTCCTAAGATGCAGAAATGGGTTCAAATAGTATTTATTAATTTTCTTGCAAATAGTTTGAGCATTTAATAAAGCCTGTCTGGAGTCCCAGATGGTCAGGGTTTGCACTTGTTTGACTATCATGTATCATTTCAGCAGGCAAGCTCAATCCTGCACAGTTAAAGCGTATGAAATAAAACAATTACTATTTGAACCCAGGTCCTGTCTAGATATTAAGAATACTATCTAACATGTAAAGGTTGAACATGATCAGAGCCTATTCCATCCCATCATCCACTGGCATAATCATAGATGTACCTCCTCTCCCCTGGCCCAACTTTGTCAATAGTCTATGATACGGTCAAGAATCCAAAAGCTTTTATTTAAGCTGTACCTCGCCTGCTTTAGCCTGCCTCCCCTGCTATCGATTGGGCTATGGATATGAGAAATCAGCTGTGTAGCTGTGGCAGCCATGTCAGCACCCACTGCGCTGAGGGGTATTGATTTTAGTTCAAGCTGACATAAAAATGAAGAACACACGGACCATGGATCTATTTCTGACAGGGTATCACCCATTTGAGATAACAGATGAATCAACCCTAGTGCTTATTCTCTTATGACCGGATGCAGAACGACCGATCTTGACGCTTAATTCAACTGCCAAAATTACAGTTGTCGTATGGAAATTGAGATAACTGATCAATGTTATTATAGTACTTAGAAAGATATGTTAACAAATCGTCCTCTGCAAAATGAGGATTTTGGGACGGTAACGGTTGGTAGCTAGCTGCAGTACTGTTCATCTCAAACCTCTGTATCTGAGGACGTGGATTACTCACAGCTGATGAGGAGGCTCCTGTTACAGACAATGTGAGCCATGGATTACTCACAGCTGCACCCCAAATACCACCCTATTCCCTATCTGGTGCACTACTTTTGACCATGGCTCTGGTCAATGGGGTGAAATCCTCAACAAATGTTCTTTACATTTAATTTATTATTAATCGTTGAAACAGGAAGTAAAAGAGGCTGAAGTGAAGATCAGTGAACATGAGGTTATAATACAGGAGCTTCTAGGCCCAGACTTCACAGCCATAGACTCAATAAACCAGAGACTTCCTACAAGCAACAAAGATCAGGAAGTATCAGCCAGACAGAGGACTATCAGCTCAACCAGGTCTCCGCATGGGAAGGCCCAAGGACGGAAGCACTGAGAGTCCGACGTAGGGACGCACCACTGACCGGGGGGACACAGCTGGAGGACATGGAAAAGCAGACACAGAGGCGTCCACTGAGAGCGAATTCCCTACAGACAGCGACTCCAGACAGCTACCATTCCAGCTACCATCGCACACAGACTGATCTTTAGCCCGAAAGCAGTACAACAAGGCTGCACGAAAGAATATAAACGATGTAGGAGAGGCAAGCGGTCAAAGAGGAGGTCAGGCTCCACAAAATAAAATAAATGATATAGGAGAGGCAAGCGGTCAAAGAGGGGACCAGGCTGCTCGAAAGTAAAGAAATGATGTAGGAGAGTGGGAGATGCTGTCAAGGAACACTGGCATGTTTTATCATCGGACCCAGCTCTGCCAGCTGAATTTAAGAACCCACCACTTATTGTATATAGGAAAGGTCGCAATTTACGCGATAAATTGGTCCATGCCAACTGCCAGCCACTAAATAAAATCATCCAGGCTCTTTTACGCCCTCTTCCGAATGGTAGTTATAAATGCAGAGGTTGTGCACAGTGCAACATTATGATGAAGTGTGAATATTTCTGCCACCCACATACAGGAAAACGGTTCCAAATAAATGGCATTATTAGGTGCTCCACCACCCACATACAGGAAAAGGGTTCCAAATAAATGGCATTATTACGTGCTCCTCCACCCACATACAGGAAAACGGTTCCAAATAAATGGCATTATTAGGTGCTCCTCCACCCACATACAGGAAAACAGGTTCCAAATAAATGGCATTATTAGGTGCTCCACCACCCACATACAGGAAAAGGGTTCCAAATAAATGGCATTATTACGTGCTCCTCCACCCACATACAGGAAAAGGGTTCCAAATAAATGGCATTATTAGGTGCTCCACCACCCACATACAGGAAAAGGGTTCCAAATAAATGGCATTATTAGGTGCTCCACCACCCATGTTATCGACATGATTAAATGTCCATGTGGGCTGTGTCCATGTAGGTTAAACCTCTCATTCTCTCAAACAGGGAATTAGTGGAACATAAAAGTTCAATCAGGAGAAACGACAGGGATTATCCAGTCACAGCCCTTTTTAATGACCTAAAACATGACATTTCTATGTTTAGATTTTGTGGCATGTAGAAAGTTAAGATATCAGACAGGGGAGGTGATATAAATAATACTCTGAGCAAAAGAGAATGTTTTTGGATTTTCAGCCTCCAGACATTTTTTCCTAAAGGTCTTAATGATGAAATGACTATGTATGTTATGTTGTAAATGTGAACATGAATGAATGCCTCCATTTCAGATTACTCTGACGTATTTCTTGCGCAGTACCCAATGATTCATGAAAACTTGCTTAGTGGGTCGATGTCCTCATTGTGGTTTTAATACATTTATGTACACAATGTAATAGAATATTTATGAAATGCACATTGTTATATTTGGTAGCACTTACTTGTTTTCCCTCGACTCCAACCCCATTCGATGGTGGAACGGATGTGGGTGGGGCTATGTCTACATAAGGGTGCTAATTAAAAAAACTCACAAAAGCTCTGACGAAGGGCTTGAGGCTGATACGTAAAGCTTAATAAAGAGCAGTGATACTATCAAGAGCAGTGATACTATCAAGAGCAGTGATACTATCAAGAGCAGTGATACTATCAAGAGCAGTGATACTACCAAGAGCAGTGACACTATCAAGAGCAGTGATACTACCAAGAGCAGTGATACTACCAAGAGCAGTGATACTACCAAGAGCAGTGACACTATCAAGAGCAGTGATACTATCAAGAGCAGTGATACTATCAAGAGCAGTGATACTATCAAGAGCAGTGATACTTCTAAGAGCAGTGATACTATCAAGAGCAGTGATACTAGCAAGAGCAGTGATACTACCAAGAGCAGTGATACTATCAAGAGCAGTGATACTACCAAGAGCAGTGATACTACCAAGAGCAGTGATACTACCAAGAGCAGTGATACTATCAAGAGCAGTGATACTACCAAGAGCAGTGATACTACCAAGAGCAGTGATACTATCAAGAGCAGTGATACTTTCAAGAGCAGTGATACTATCAAGAGCAGTGATACTAGCAAGAGCAGTGATACTACCAAGAGCAGTGATACTATCAAGAGCAGTGATACTACCAAGAGCAGTGATACTACCAAGAGCAGTGATACTATCAAGAGCAGTGATACTACCAAGAGCAGTGATACTACCAAGAGCAGTGATACTATCAAGAGCAGTGATACTACCAAGAGCAGTGATACTACCAAGAGCAGTGTGCAGGTTTCTTTTTTTTAGCTCAGATATGCGAGTGCCTTTTGAATTTTGACCATGGCTCTGGTGCCATTTGGGAAGCGGTCATGTTTACTCAGCCACGGCACGGAGACGGGCGGCAACATCCTTGTCCTTCTGCCAAGTCCTCGCCCACTGCCCTACCCTGCCAAGTCCTGTCTGCCCTACCCTGCCCTTCACTACCCTGCCCCTGCCCTACCCTACCCTGCCCTGCCCTACCCTGCCTTGCCCTACCCTGTCCTGCCCTACTCTACTCTACCCTACCCTACCCTACCCTGCCCTACCCTACCCTGCCTTGCCCTACCCTGTCCTGCCCTACTCTACTCTACCCTACCCTACTCTGCCCTACCCTACCCTGCCCTACTCTACTCTACCCTGCCCTGCCCTGCCCTGCCCTGCCCTGCCCTGCCCTACTCTACCCTACCCTACCCTACCCTACCCTACTCTACCCTACCCTACCCTACCCTACCCTACCCTACCCTGCCTGCCCTGCCCTGCCCTACCCTACCCTACCCTACCCTGCCTTCTCAAACCACCACAGAGCCAGAGCAGTTGATCTGTTTCTGTAGCTGGCTGGCTGGCTGGCTGGCTGGCTGGCTGGCTGGCTGGCTGGCTGGCTGGCTGACTGGCTGGCTGGCTGGCTGCAGATGAGGATAAAACTAATGTGTCTAATGTCCTCACTAGAGTAACTAGTATGGATTCATATTCTTCACAAAATAAAATGACAAGACCTGGGAAATTACTAAAGATTTGCCCAAAGTCGCACTGATGCAATTCCACAAAATACACAACATGTGCAGCAGCAGATTAGCAAAAAAGGTAATAGCACATAATCCGAAGAGGTTGTCATGGTAGCCTTTCCCCTAGCATATTTACTTCACACAAAGCCTTGCATCCAAAGCACACTGCTGGACTGCACACGCGACCCGAATGCAGTTAATAAACCCTACAGGAAACCCCTACACTCTTAGAAAAAAATATGCTATCTTGAACCTAAAAGGGTTCTTTGGCTGTCCCCATAGGAGAACCCATTGAAGAACACATTTTGGTTCCAGGTAGAACTATTTTTGTTCCAGGTAGAACCCTTTTGAGTTCCATGTAGAACCCTTTCCACAGAGGATTCAACATGGAACCCAAAAGGGTTCTACCTCGAACCAAAAACAGTTCTACCTTGAACCAAAAAGAGTTCTCCTATGGGGACAGCCGAAGGACCCTTTACACAGAGGATTCAACATGGAACCAAAAAGAGTTCTCCTATGGGGACAGCCGAAGGACCCTTTACACAGAGGATTCAACATGGAACCAAAAAGAGTTCTCCTATGGGGACAGCCGAAGGACCCTTTACACAGAGGATTCAACATGGAACCAAAAAGAGTTCTCCTATGGGGACAGCCGAAGATCCCTTCTGGAACCCTTTTTTCTAAGTGTACACTATAGCCTGTAAAATAACGTGTGCCTCTTTGAGCTGTCATTGTGACTCTTCAGACAGTCACACATTTGATAGGCCTATGCACAATTCATTACATAGGCATCTCTGGCACAGACATGAAGTCTGTTAACAATTCAGACGCATGAGGGAAAATTCTACCTTCTCCTGTCCTAGAGTCTAGGCTATTTTCCTATCCAGTCCCAATCCCACTGAAACCCCAAATCCTGACTCCTGAAAATTCCTAACTGTATTCTGTAATCCATAGGTTGCATTATCAAAGCACGTCTCTCGCCTATGCAGGTCAAAATACCGATAATAATGTTTCCCGCTTCTCTGCGCTGTCTCGTACTTGAGAGCATCGGTAGAGAACGTTTGATTAAAAAACGGTGTGAGAGTAGATATTTCTATTTTTTAAACAGTTTGTCCCTGTTAAAATACCTTGATATTTAGACTATGTCCTCTCTTCATCTGAGCTGATCTGCTATCTGTATAATCACCAACTCCATTTTGCCAAATATAGGAGATATTCTGTCATTCGTTGAAAGAGGTTATCTAGTAAGCTTAGCAACTTTGGTCATTTGACTTTCGTTTGACTGCAGTTCCAAAGTTTGTATGATTCGACAACGCTATCCTCAGGGTGCACTCTGTGCATTGAGATAGCCTACTGCTGAAATGCACTGAATTAATTGAGGAACATGACAATGCTCAGAATTTATGAACGGCCTGTTTTGCAATTCACACAGTGGTGTAAAGTACTTAAGTAAAAATACTTGAATGTACTACTTAAGTACTTTTTTGGGTATCTGTACTTTACTTTACTATTTATATTTTTGATTACTTTTACATCACTATATTCCTAAAGAAAATAATATACTTTTTATTCCATACATTTTTCCTGACACACAAAAGTTCTCGTTACATTTTGAATTCTTAGCAGGACAGGAAAATTGCCTAATTCCCACTCTTATCAAGAGAACATCCATGGTCATCCCTACTGCCTCTGATCTGGGGAACTCACTAAACACATGCTTCGTTTGTAAATGATGTCAGTGTTGGAGTGTGCCCATGGCTATCCGTATATTAAAAAAACAAGACAATGATTCCGTCTGGTTTGCTTTCTATAAGGAATTTGACATTATTGACTTGTACTTTTACTTTTGATACTTAAGTATATTTTAGAAATTACATTTACTTTGATACTTAAGTATATTTAAAACCAAATACTTTTAGAGTTTTACTCAAGCAGTATTTTACTGGGTGACTTTCACTTTTACTTGAGTAATTTTCTATTAAGGTATCTTTAATGACCATTGGGTACTTTTTCCACCACTGAATTCACAACAATGTCGTTGGTGATCAAAGATAGTTACTCTATCATTACTAAATATCTGTTTAATTTACTCTGAAATCTTGACATAGTGCCGCAGCCAAGCCGACAATGGGGTGCAACACCGCTCTTATTTGGGGAAAAGCGTGGCATAGTGACCATATATTTTTGCAGTATTTCCAGGAACACTCAATAGAAATAACTTTTTTCTGAAAAATATAACTACAAGTGGCCCTGGGTTCAAACGTTTTCACTAGTCTACCTGGAGTGGCAGATAGGCAGGGTGTTCACTAGTCTACCTGGAGTGCCAGATGAGCAGGGTGTTCACTAGTCTACCTGGAGTGCCAGATGAGCAGGGTGTTCACTAGTCTACCTGGAGTGGCAGATGAGCAGGGTGTTCACTAGTCTACCTGGAGTGCCAGATGAGCAGGGTGTTCACTAGTCTACCTGGAGTGGGGCAGGGTGTTCACTAGTCTACCTGGAGTGGGGCAGGGTGTTCACTAGTCTACCTGGAGTGCCAGATGAGCAGGGTGTTCACTAGTCTACCTGGAGTGGGGCAGGGTGTTCACTAGTCTACCTGGAGTGGGGCAGGGTGTTCACTAGTCTACCTGGAGTGGGGCAGGGTGTTCACTAGTCTACCTGGAGTGCCAGATGAGCAGGGTGTTCACTAGTCTACCTGGAGTGCCAGATGAGCAGGGTGTTCACTAGTCTACCTGGAGTGCCAGATGAGCAGGGTGTTCACTAGTCTACCTGGAGTGCCAGATGAGCAGGGTGTTCACTAGTCCTACCTGGAGTGCCAGATGAGCAGGGTGTTCACTAGTCTACCTGGAGTGCCAGATGAGCAGGGGTGTTCACTAGTCTACCTGGAGTGCCAGATGAGCAGGGTGTTCACTAGTCTACCTGGAGTGCCAGATGAGCAGGGTGTTCACTAGTCTACCTGGAGTGCCAGATGAGCAGGGTGTTCACTAGTCTACCTGGAGTGCCAGATGAGCAGGTTGTTCACTAGTCTACCTGGAGTGCCAGATGAGCAGGGTGTTCACTAGTCTACCTGGAGTGCCAGATGAGCAGGTTGTTCACTAGTCTACCTGGAGTGCCAGATGAGCAGGGTGTTCACTAGTCTACCTGGAGTGGCAGATAGGCAGGGTTTTCACTCTTGAGACTGCTCCATTGGTTCCATTGCGCCGGGCAAACTCAATGAAGCCCATATAAAGTATTTGAAATGATTTGAAATAGTATTTGAACCCAGGTCAAACTAGAAGAGAGCGACTGCTTGGCTGTGGTGGCTCTGATAATAGATGTGGGAATATTGTATCATAAAATATTTCGACATGGGAGACATGGGACCGCTGCTAAACATAAGCTACCCACTGGGCAGACGGCAGTTCAACGTCTAGTTCGGATTGGTTGAGTTAAAAAAAAAAGTCCTTACATTAATGATCGCGTTGATCCAACATCATCACATTGCATTTTACCATCCCTGTTACAGCATTCAGCCATACCTGTTACAGCATTCAGCCATCCCTTTTACAGCATTCAGCCATCCCTGTTACAGCATTCACCCATCACTGTTACAGCATTCAGCCATCAGTGTTACAGCATTCAGCCATCCCTGCTACATCATTCGGCCATCCCTGCAACATCATTCAGCCATCCCTTTTACAGCATTCACCCATCACTGTTACAGCATTCAGCCATCAGTGTTACAGCATTCAGCCATCCCTGCTACATCATTCGGCCATCCCTGCAACATCATTCAGCCATCCCTGCTACATCATTCAGCCATTCCTGCTACATCATTCAGCCATCCCTGCTACATCATTCAGCCATCCCTGCTACATCATTCAGCCATCCCTGCTACATCATTCAGCCATTGCTGCGACATCATTCAGCCATCCCTTGTACATCATTCAGCTATCCCTGCTACATCATTCAGCCATCCCTGGTACATCATTCAGCCATACCTGCTACATCATTCAGCCATCCCTGGTGCATCATTCAGCCATCCCTGGTGCATCATTCAGCCATCCCTGCTACATCATTCAGCCATCCCTGCTACATCATTCAGCCATCCCTGCTACATCATTCAGCCATCCCTGGTGCATCATTCAGCCATCCCTGGTACATCATTCAGCCATCCCTGCTACATCATTCAGCCATCCCTGCTGCATCATTCAGCCATCCCTGCTACATCATTCAGCCATCCCTGGTGCATCATTCAGCCATCCCTGGTACATCATTCAGCCATCCCTGGTACATCATTCAGCCATCCCTGCTACATCATTCAGCCATCCCTGCTACATCATAAGGCCTGTAGAGAGGAGACTGATGTTTCTGGGAGGTGGAGAACCGCTAACTAGCAGCAGCAGTGAAGGGTGTCACACATGTTGGGCTTTTAAAGTGATTAGACTCAGGCTGCGTCCCAAACAGCACCCTATTCCCTATGGGTCCTGGTCAACCCTATTCCCTATGGGTCCTGGTCAACCCTATTCCCTATGGGTCCTGGTCAACCCTATTCCCTATGGGTCCTGGTCAACCCTATTCCCTATGGGTCCTGGTCAACCCTATTCCCTATGGGTCCTGGTCAACCCTATTCCTTATGGGTCCTGGTCAACCCTATTCCCTATGGGTCCTGGTCAACCCTATTCCCTATGGGTCCTGGTCAACCCTATTCCCTATGGGTCCTGGTCAACCCTATTCCTTATGGGTCCTGGTCAACCCTATTCCCTATGGGTCCTGGTCAACCCTATTCCCTATGGGTCCTGGTCAACCCTATTCCTTATGGGTCCTGGTCAACCCTATTCTCTATGGGTCCTGGTCAACCCTATTCCCTATGGGTCCTGGTCAACCCTATTCCCTATGGGTCCTGGTCAACCCTATTCCCTATGGGTCCTGGTCAACCCTATTCCCTATGGGTCCTGGTCAACCCTATTCCCTATGGGTCCTGGTCAACCCTATTCCCTATGGGTCCTGGTCAAAAGCAGTGCACTATATAGGGATGGGGTTCCTTTGGGGATTGTCCCTGGCCGCTAGTAGAGAAAACTATTACTTCTTCTGAAGACATTCCTTTTCTTCTTCTAAGACTTTTATTTTGTATTTTTTACCAAACATTCACCCCTTTTCTATTGGTTTTAGCTTGCTGATCTGCTAATGCTGGTCTTCAAATGGAATATATTAACGGTGTGAAAACCAAACAGGGAAATAAAATGATGTAAAACAAAACCCTCAAATCAAGTCAGCAGTAAACATATCGATGGCTAATTTCAGAACTGTTGATAGATAAGTCGGTGTGAGATAAATCATTCTAAGACTTGTCTAGACATTCTTTGGAATACACACAGAACAAAAATACAAACACAACATGTAAAGTGCTGGTCCCATGTTTCATGAGTTGAAATAAATGATCCCAGAAATGTTCCATAAGCACAATTTTTTTTTTCTCTCAAATGCTGTGGTCAAATTAGTTTAAATCCTTGTTAGTGAGCATTTCTCCTTTGCCAAGATAATCCATCTACCTGACAGGTGTGGCATATCAAGAAGCTGATTAAACAGCATGATCATTACACAGGTGCACCTTGTGCTGGGGACAATAAAAGGCCTCTCTAAAATGTGCAGTTTCGTCACACAACACAATGACACAGATGTCTCAAGTTTTGAGGGAGTGTGCAGTTGGCATGCTGACTGCAGGAATATCCAGTAGAGCGGTTATCAGATAATTGAATGTTAATATCTCTACCATAAGCCGCTTCCAACATCATTTTAGATCATTTGGCAGTATGTTCAACCGGCCTCAGGAACGTAGACCACGTGTAACCACGCCAGCCCAGGAACTCCTCATCCGGCTTCTTCACCTGCGGGATCGTCTGACACCAGCCACCCGGACAGCTGACGAAACTGATTAGAATTTATGTCTGTAATAAAGCCCTTTTGTGGGGAAAGACTCTTTCTGATTGGCTGGGCCTGGCTCCCCAGTGGGTGGGCCTGGCTCCCAAGTGGGTGGGCCTATGCCCTCCCAGGCACACATATGGCTGCACTCCTGCCCAGTCATGTGAAATCCATAGATTAGGGTCTAATGAATTTATTTCAATTGACTGATTTCATAAAGATACCCACATGTGGTGTTAAAATAGCAATCACTGAATATCAAGCCAAGGGACAGACTCCCTGAAAACAGTGTCAAGTGTTAATCCTGGCTAAATGAACTAAATGAAATGAAAACAGTGATAGTAAGTGGAATATCCTGGCTAAATAAACTATTCGAGTGTAGGTAAGGAAGCAAGGCAACGTCAGATAACATTTACATCATCAAGCACCAACTGAGCTACAGGGGACTAGGATTAGGATGGAAGCAAAGTGTTTCCGTCTTTGTGTGTGAGACCCTGAATCAGTGAGTCTGAAATAAATCATAATAAATAATATGCCATTTAGCAGACGCTTTTTATCCAAAGCGACTTACAGTCATGCGTGCATACATTTCTTGTGTATGGGTGGTCCCGGGGATCGAACCCACTACCTTGGCGTTACAAGCTCCGTTACAAGCTCCATGCTCTACCAGCACCCTATTCCCTATGCAGTGCACCCTATTCCCTATGTAGTGCACCCTATACCCTATTTAGTGCACTACTTTTGACCAGGGCCCCTGGAGCATCTTGTATAATAAAACCTACGGGCAGCAGTTCTAATTCCAGTCACAGCCGACAGCCTCCAATGCCTTTGTTTGTCTTCCAGATAAATGACAGACAGCAAACAGAAATGTCACCACTCTGTGGCATTAATGTCAGGCCTCTCCAAGTCCACGTCCCAAATAGAAGCCTATTCCCTAAAGTAGCACACTATATAGGGAATAGGGTGACATTTGGGTCGCACATCACACTGAGGATGGATGGTTATGGAGCACACTACTAAGTAGTGTCTGAGGAGGTCAGCACTCAGAAACAACTCCTGCTTTCTGCTTAAGCCTGATATGAGACACACAATACACACACAACACACACACCATACATACACACGATACACACAATATACACACACAATACCCACACAATATGGACACAATACATGCAATACATGCAATACCCACACAATATACACACAATACACACAATACACACGATCCACACACAATACACACACAATACCCACACAATATACACACAATACACACACAATACATGCAATGCATGCAATACACACGCAATATACACACACAATACACAAGCACACAGAAACAGCTTGAACTTCAGTTGAACTCTGTTATTACAATAATTGGTCTGTTGTATTTATGCTTGTTAAGTCTTCCATTCCTTTATATGACTGTGATTGGCTGAGGCCAGTTCACTCTATAATGACATCATTCTGACTTCAGTCTAGCAGAATACATTACATACACAAGTGATAATTTCTACATGGTAAAGAATATCATCATTTCTACATGGTAAAGAATATCATCATTTCTACATGGTAAAGAATATCATCATTTCTACATGGTAAAGAATATCATCATTTCTACATGGTAAAGAATATCATCATTTCTACATGGTAAAGAACATCAAATCAAATCAACCTTACAGTGAAACTTACAAGCCCTAAGTGTGAAGTACTACAGTCCTCTGTAGCTCAGCTGGTAGAGCACGGCGCTTGTAACGCCAGGGTAGTGGGTTTGATCCCCGGGACCACCCATGCGTTAAAATGTATGCACACATGACTGTAAGTCGCTTTGGATAAAAGCGTCTGCTAAATGGCATATTATTATTATTATAAGTAAAAAAATTGATAAGTAAAAAAATAAATAATAATAATAATAATAATTAAAGAGCAGCAGTAAAATAACAGTAGGGAGGCTATATACAGGGGGTACCGGTATAGAGTCAATGTGCGGGGGCACCGGTTAGTCGAGGTAATTGAGGTAATATGTACATGTGGGTAGAGTTAAAGTTCCTATGCATAGATAATAAACAGAGAGTAGCAGCAGCGTAAAAGAGGGGGTGGGGTGGGGGGGCGGACAATGCAAATACTCTGGGTAGCCATGATTAGCTGTTCAGGAGTCTTATGACTTGGGGGTAGAAGCTGTTTAGAAGCCTCTTGGACCTAAACTTGGCGCTCTGGTACCGCTTGCCGTGCGGTAGCAGAGAGAACAGTCTAGGACTAGGGTGGCTGGAGTCTTTGACAATTTTCCTCTGACACCGCCTGGTATAGAGGTCCTAGATGGCAGGAAGCTTGGTCCCAGTGATGTACTGGGCCGTACGCACTACCCTCTTTAGTGCCTTGCGGTCGGAGGCCGAGCAGTTGCCATACCAGGCAGTGATGCAACCAGTCAGGATGCTCTCGATGGTGCAGCTGTATAACTTTTTGAGGATCTGACAACCCATGTCAAATCTTTTCAGTCTCCTGAGGGGGAATAGGCTTTGTCATGCCCTCTTCACGACTGTCTTGGTGTGTTTGGACCATGATAGTTTGTTGGTGATGTGGACACCAAGGAACTTGAAGGTCTCGACCTGCTCCACTACAGCCCCGTCGATGAGAATGGGGGCGTGCTCAGTCCTCTTTTTTTTCCTGTAGTCCAAAATAATCTCCTTTGTCTTGGTCACGTTGAGGGAGAGGTTGTTATCCTGGCACCACACGGCCAGGTCTCTGACCTCCTCCCTATAGGCTGTCTCATCGTTGTCGGTGATCAGGCCTACCACTGTTGTGTCGTCCGCAAACGTAATAATGTTGTTGGAGTCATGCCTGGGCACGCAGTAATGGGTGAACAGGGAGTACAGGAGGGGACTGAGCACGCACCCCTGAGGGGCCCCTGTGTTGAGGATCGACGTGGCAGATGTGTTGTTACCTACCCTTACCACCTGGGGGAGGCCCGTCAGGAAGTCCAGGATCCAGTTGCAGAGGGAGGTGATTAGTCCCAGGGTCCTTAGCTTAGTGATGAGCTTTGAGGGCACTATGGTGTTGAACGCTGAGCTGTAGTCAATGAATAGCATTCTCACGTAGGTGTTCCTTTTGTCCAGGTGGGAAAGGACAGTGTGGAGTGCAATAGAGATTGCATCATCTGTGGTTCTGTTGTGGTGGTATGCAAATTGTAGTGGGTCTAGGGTTTCTGGGAAAATGGTGTTGATTTGAGCCATGATCAGCCTTTCTAAGCACTTCATGGCTACAGACGTGAGTGCTACGGGTCGGTAGTCATTTAGGCAGGTTACCTTAGTGTTGTTGGGCAGAGGGACTTGGTGGTCTGCTTCAAACATGTTGGTATTACAGACGCAGTCAGGGACAGGTTGAAAATGTCAGTGAAGACACTTGCCAGTTGGTCAGCGCATGCTCAGAGTACACGTCCTGGTAATCCGCCTTGTGAATGTTGACCTGTTTAAAGGTCTTACTCACATCGGCTACGGAGAGCGTGATCGCACAGTCGTCCGGAACAGCTGATGCTCTCATGCATGCTTCAGTGTTACTTGCCTCGAAGCGAGCATAGAAGTAATTTAGCTTGTCTGGTAAACACGAAAAAACACACACAATAGCACAAGTGGTTAGGAGCCCGTAAAACGGCAGCCATCTCCTCCGGCGCCATTCTTTTGTTAGCTAGCTAGCTTGTAATGTGGCTAATTAAAGTAGTAGTTTTCTTGTCTTTTTAGCTAGCTAGCTAGCTTCACAACGAAGCCCAAATTATAATACAACTTCATTTATGTAGCTTATAGTTTATCATGCAACTTTTGCTTCATATTTTAATTAAGTTACATTAATAAATTGATTGCTGTTCTATTTTGCCGATGCAGCTGTATGTCGTCATTCAGCCATGACTCGGTGAAACATAAAATATTACAGTTTTTAATGTCCCGTTGGTGATCATAGCTCGTCTATTTTATTATCCAATGATAGCTAATAGGACTGATGGTAGAGGCAAATTACCCACTTGCCGTTGTCCCTACAAGGCACCCTGACCTACGTCCCCGATATCTCCGTCTCTTTCTCCTACGAATGACAGGGATTTGGGCCTTGTCGGGTGTCTGAAGTAAATCCTTCGCAAACCCACTCGTTAAAGAAAAAATCTTCATCCAGTATGAGGTGAGTAATCAAAAAAAACACACACAATAGCACAAGTGGTTAGCAGCCCGTAAAACGGCAGCCATCTCCTCCTGCGCCATTATGGTATCATAATTAAATAAAAATCTTAAATCATAATTTCTACATGGTAAAGAATATCATCATTTCTACATGGTAAAGATGCTTGTCTATGATAATAGGCAATAGTTAACATAAATGTCACTCTGATAGCAGGATTCAGGAGGGTCAATTAGTAGGTTACATTCACACAAAGATATGAACTATGGACTCCTTTATATTCTATTCTGTCACAGTCTAAAGCCCCATCACGGTTTAATGACATGACAAAAAGGACTCCTGCATGTTTGGTTTATAATGCCAGTTAACACTACAGTAAATAGTGAATTGTACTGCAGAACACAGAAACACACTCCTGCTACTCCCTTGTTGCTGATGGAATACGGAGTTAAATGAACCTTGTCATTTCCAGCTATCCTCTGTTGACTTATTCATTACATGTCATTAACATCCACCTTAGGTTTAATTTGTTGTGGTGTAAAAACCTGGAAATGAGTAATGGAAGAAGAAACAAATTGATGAATGGACAGCAAAATCCTCTCTTTAGACGAGAGGAGATATGTATTAGAGCGAGAGAGAGGAAGAGAAGAGAAGTAGAAGAGTAGAAGAACGCAGAGACGAGAGAGAGAGGCTCGAGGTGATATTAGAGTGAGCGGTATTAGCGCGAGAGAGATAGATAGAGAGATGCGAGAGATCGAGATGAGAGAGCGATAGAGAGAGAGATCATTCTCATAGGATAGTGCTTCGATAGCTCGTTCGAGTACTTGCTTTCTGGCTCTCTATATCCTATCTCTTAGCCGCGCTAGGATCTCGTCTGCGCTCAAGCTTTCTAGCGTCGTCGCTATTAGCTTAGTGCGCGCTCTCTCGCTCTCGTCTCTCTCATAGACTTGGTTGACTTGGCAAGTAAGATTACTTACATTGTGCCAAACGTATAGATATAGAACAAAAAATGGTGGGACCAATAGTAGTAGTGGAAATGGGATTACCATTAACAGCAAACTACAAACAACACTATTACAGTTTTTTCTCAATTGCTAAAACACTATATAACCCCCTTAGGCTGAACAAAGTTCTCAGTTGCCTGGACTCATTAGCTAATTATGCAGTCTCGTTGTCCAATACCTTAAACCATTTCACATCGGTATTTTTTTTTTTAAAACACAATATGCAGATCTTCACTTAAGACTTTTTCAGCAAAACTTCTAAAACAACATTTCTCACTTTTCAAAAACACATTTCTGCCACTCTAATGCCACATGTCATCCATACTGGTAAACCACCAAAGTGGCAACACATCAAATACAAATAGAGAACCATATGTCATTGATTGAACACAACCACTCAAAATTGATTTAACCTGTTTCAAATGATGCGACACAACCAATATAAGCCAGTTCAGAGAGCAAACAGGTTGTTGAAGGTGGGAAGGAGAAAGTCTGAGAATGGATAGAAGAAACAATGTGAGAGGTCGAGGACGAGTGCGTATGCGAGGTGGGCTACGAGGAGGAGGAGGAGGAGGAGGGCAAGAAAGAGGAAGAGGAGGATGAAGAGGAAGAGGAAGACAAAGAGTGGAAATATCTGATGAAATTTGACCAACAGTCATAGACCATGTTCTTGTCCATGGACTGACAATGACGGAAGCAGGACTTAGAGTGCAACCCAATTTGAGCCGATTTTCTGTGTCCACCATAGTAAGGACATTCAGAGAAGAGAACAGGTAAAGTATACTACTGTATTTTTGTAATTGCAAATTTACTGTACTACACAATATGCAGCTGTTTCAATAGACATTTGTAAAGTGAATCACTGTATGTATTGTACTGAATGAATATGTTTTGTAACTGCACAACTACTTTTTGTAGAATTGCAAGGCTGCCACATGCAGGTGGAAGGAGAGCTATATTCACTGGGGAGCAAGAGGCCGTTATAGTTGGCATGGGTCCTTCAAGATAATGCAATACGACTCAGAGAAATCCAGGAACGGGTGATACAAGACAACACACACTTCCAGGGAATCAACAGTGTGAGTAATTCCACAATTGACCGTGTCCTCCATCGTAACAGGATGCAAATGAAACAAGTATACAGAGTACCTTTTGAACGCAACTCACCAAGGGTGAAAGAACAGCGAGCTCAGTATGTGCAAGTAAGTATACATACAGAAACATCAATGGTCAGTTTATGAACTTGTACCTCCCTCCATACTCGCCTTTCCTGAATCCGATTGAGGAGTTTTTCTCCTCTTGGAGATGGAAAGTGTATGATGGACAACCCTACACCAGAGTAAATCTGCTGCAAGCCATGGATTTAGCCTGTGGTGATATAGGTGAGGAATCATGTCAGGGCTGGATACAGCACACAAGAGGCTTCTTCCCCCGTTGCCTCAGGACCACAGGCCTTTTTGGGTTGGAGGATTTGTATTTTGTCCTGTAGTTCATTCAATGTAATTGGAGAATCCAGTGAGTTCTGTTAGTCTTTAATAGTTGATTCTAAGATTTGTATTTGATCTTGTAAATGTTTTTGCTATTTGTTGTTTGTTATAGAGCCAAAAAGATTGGACAAGTGGTTTATCCATACATCTCCGTTTTGGATATCCATACATCTCTGTATCGTTTTAGTGATTCACCATATTGAAGGCTCAGGTTTTCTGGGTCTCTGTGTTTTTGGTTGGATAGGTTTCTCAATTTCTTTCTTAGGTTTTTGCATTCTTCATCAAACTATTTGTTGTTAATTTTCTTAGGTTCTCTGCTTTAAATTTTTTGATTTGATAAGGAAGCTGAGAGGTCAAATATACAGTTAAGGTTTTCTACTGTCCAAGATTACACCTACACTATTACATTGAAATGTTTTGTCCAGGATTGTGTTTTGGTAGGTTTCTTCACTACTTTCCTTCCATCGATAGCATTTCTTAATATTATTCAGTTCCTTTGGCTTTGATGCCTCATGATTGAGTATTGCTCTGTTCAGGTAGACTGTGATTTTGCTGTGATCTGATAGGGGTGTCAGTGGGCTGACTGTGAACGCTCTGAGAGACTCTGGGTTGAGGTCAGTGATAAAGTAGTCTACAGTACTACTGCCAAGAGATGAGCTGTAGGTGTACCTACCGAAAGAAGCCTACCATTGACTATGTACAGACCTAGCGTGCGACAGAGATGAAGGGGTTGTGACCCATTTTTGTTGGTTGTTTTGTCATAGTTGTGTCTAGGGGGGCATATTTTGGAGGGAATGCCGTCACCTCCAGGTAGGTGTTTGTCCCCCTGTGTGCTGAGGGTGTCAGGTTCTTGTCCAGTTCTGGCATTTAGGTCGCCACAGACTAGTACATGTCCCTGGGACTGGGAATTGTTGATCTCCCCCTCTAGGACGGAGAAGCTGACATCGTTAAATTATGGAGATTCTATTGGGGGGATATAGGTAGCACACAAGGACATTTTTCCCTGCTGAGATAATTTCCTTATTCATTTCTAGTCAGATGTAAAATGTTCCTGTTTTGACTAATTTAATACAGTGGGTTAGGTCTGCTCTATACCAAATTAGCATACCCCCTGAGTCCCTTCCCTGTTCCACACCTGGTAGTTTGATGGATGGGACTACCAGCTCTCTTTAACCTAGAGGGCAACCAGTGGGTCCGTCTCCTCTATACCACCTCTATACCATGTTACTTGAAGGATGACTATGTCTGTATTTCCTATGTCTTTGATGAAGTCTGGGTTCCTGCTCTTTAGGCCAAAGGCAGATGACCTCAGACCTTGTATATTCCAGGATGAGAGGTCCCACAGTTGACAATGCATGTCAGAGCAAATACGAAGCCATGCGGTCGAAGGAATGTCCTTAGAGCTCCGAGACAGGATTGTGTCAAGGCACAGATCTGGGGAAGGGTACCAAAATATTTCTGCAGCATTGAAGGTCCCCAAGAACACATTGTCCTCCATCATTCTTAAATGGAAGAAGTTTGGAGCCACCAAGACTCTTCCTAAACCTGGCCGCCGGCCAAACTGAGAAATTGGGGGAGAAGGGCCTTGGTCAGGGAGGTGATCAAGAACCCGATGGTCACTCTGACAGAGCTCCAGAGTTATTTTGTGGAGATGAGAGAACCTTACAAAAGGACAACCATCTCTGCAGCAATCCACCAATCAGGCCTTTATGATAGAGTGGCCAGACGGAAGCCACTCCTCAGTAAAAGGCACATGACAGCCCACTTGGAGTTTGCCAAAAAGGCACCTAAATGACTCTCAGACCGTGAGAAACAAGATTCTCTGGTCTGATGAAACCAAGATTGAACTCTTTGGCCTGAATGCCAAGCGTCAAGTCTGGAGGAAACCTGGCACCATCCCTATGGTGAAGCAGGGTGGTGGCAGCATCATGCTATGGGATGTTTATCAGCGACAGGGACTAAGAGACTAGTCAGGATCGAGGGAAAGATGAACAGAGCAAAGTACAGAGAGATCCTTGATGAAAACATGCTCCAGAGCGCTCAGGACCTCAGACTGGGGGCGAAGGTTCACCTTCCAACAAGACAACGACCCTAAGCACACAGCCAAGACAACGCAGGAGTGGCTTCGGGACAAGTCTCTGATTGTCCTTGAGTGGCCCAGCCTGAGCCCGGACTTGAACCCGATTCAACAACTCTGGAGAGACCTGAAAATTGCTGTGCAGCGACGCTCTCCATCCAACCTGACGGAGTTTGAGAGGATCTGCAGAGAAGAATGGGAGAAACTCCCCAAATACAGGTGTGCCAAGCTTGTAGCATCATACCCAAGAAGACGCGAGGCTGTAATCGCTGCCAAAGGTGCTTCAACAAAGTACTGAGTAAAGTGTCTGAAAACTTATATTACATGGTCCTCTGTAGCTCAATTGGTAGAGCATGGCGCTTAAAACGCCAGGGTAGTGGGTTCGATCCCCGGGACCACCCATACGTAAAAATATATGCACACATGACTGTAAGTCACTTTGGATAAAAGCGTCTGCTAAATGACATATTATTACATTATTATATAAATGCGATATTTATTTTTTAAATTTTTATATATTTGCAAACATTTCTAAAAACCTGTTTCTGCTTTCTCATTATTGGGTATTGTGTGTAGATTGATGAGGGGAAAAAATGATTTCATCAATTTTAGAATAAGGCTGTAACGTAAGGGGTCTGAATACTTTCCAAATGCACTGTACATAGTTTCTTAGGTCGCAGGATGGGTCTCTCTCTCTCTCTCTCTCTGAAAATTCCGACAGTAGCTAATGTATCGACCTTCTTTCTCTCTCCTCTCACTCTCTCTCTCTCTGGAAAGACCTACGAGACGCAGCAAAGATTAGGAAATATCACAGCTATCAGTTTCTGTTGTTGACCTTATGATAACTGTAACGTTAAGAGATTAAAGCTTATCTCAGATCAGTTTCTGTGCGCCTGTGGTTGACTTTATGATAACTGGAACATTAAGAGATTAAAGCTTATCTCAGATCACTTTATGTGCACCTGTGGTTGACTTTATGATAACTGGAACATTAAGAGATTAAAGCTTAACTCAGATCAGTTTCTGTGCGCCTGTGGTTGACTTTATGATAACTGGAACATTAAGAGATTAAAGCTTATCTCAGATCAGTTTATGTGCACCTGTGGTTGACTTTATGATAATGGGAACATTAAGAGATTAAAGCTTAACTCAGATCAGTTTCTGTGCGCCTGTGGTTGACTTTATGATAACTGGAACATTAAGAGATTAAAGCTAGTGCTTATCTCAGAAACAATGATTATCTCTTACGGAATGGAACGCAGTAGGAAATGAGGTGTGATCCCCGAGTCCTCTCTCTCTCTGCATGTAGCTACCTCTCTCTCTCTCATTCCCCCTCTCTCTCTCCTCGCAGGATGTTTGTTGTTGACTTGATTCTAACAGATGGAGGTTGAGAGTGTTTAGGTATGTGGTGTCAGTTTGATTTAAGATTGTTTGACTGATAAACATGAATAAAACAAACATTTCCTTCTCTAACCTCCATCCTTCACCCACCAATCTCTCCAAAAGAGAAAATAAACAAATATAGAACATATCAATGTTGGGGAGGAAACAACCCTTTATGACATTTTAGTCAAAGGCAAAGAAATGAACAGATGGCCCCATAAAGTTGAATCGAGAAAAAACTTGTTTACTTTGCTGTTTGTGAGATTATTCAAGGTTAACACATATATCTGCTGCAAGAAAATAAGTAATGTAAAAATATCATAACAGTGCTTTGGAGTGTGCTATTCAAACAGGTGTTTTTATAGGTCCTCTATCTGTTTAAATGTGCACCTGTTTATGTACATACCTGTTGTATACAGTGCCTTTGGAAAGTATTCAGACCACTTGACTTTTTCAAAATGTTGTTACGTTACAGCCTTATTCTAAAATGGATTTAAAAAACACAAATCTTCAGCAATCTACA
The DNA here is from genome assembly GCA_902810595.1 of Coregonus sp. 'balchen'. Classification (NCBI taxonomy): domain Eukaryota; kingdom Metazoa; phylum Chordata; class Actinopteri; order Salmoniformes; family Salmonidae; genus Coregonus; species Coregonus sp. 'balchen'. The sequence goes on from LR778258.1 coordinate 43,143,981, forward strand.
CACAATACCCAACAATAATTTTTTCACATTCATTAAAAATTATAAACAGAAATACCTTATTTACATAAGTATTCTGACCCCAATTGAGCTCAGGTGCATCCTGTTTCCAGATATCATCCTTGAGATGTTTTTACAACTTGATTGGAATCCACCTGTGGTAAATTAAATTAAATTGATTGGACATGATTTGGAAGGTCCCACAGTCGACAGTGAATGTCAGAGCAGAAACCAAGCCATGAGTTCGAAGGAATTGTCAGTAGAGCTCTGAGACAGGATTGTGTTGAAGCACAGATCTGGTGAAGGGTACCAAAAAATGTCTGCAGCATTGAAGGTCCCCAAGAACACATTGGCCTCCATGATTCTTAAATATAGGAAGTTTGGAACCACCAAGACTCTTCCTAAACATGGCCGCCCGGCCAAAACTGAGCAATTGGGGGAGAAGGGCCTTGGTCAGGGAGGTGACCAAGAACCCGATGGTCACTCTGATAGAGCTCCAGAGTTCCTCTGTGGAGATGGAAGAACCTTCCAGAAGGGCAACCATCTCTGCAGCTCTCCACCAAACCAGGCCTTTATGCTAGAGTGGCCAGATGGAAGCCACTCCTCAGTAAAAGGCACATGAAAGCACGCTTGGAGTTTGCCAAAAGGCACCTAATTGACACTCAGACCATGAGAAACAAGATTCTCTGGTCTGATGAAATCAAGATTGAACTGTTTGGCTTGAATACCAAGTGTCACGTCTGGAGGAAACCTGGCACCATCCCTACGGTGAAGCATGGTGGTGGCAGCATCATGCTGTGGGGAAGTTTTTTAGCGGCAGGGACTGGGAAAGATGATCGGAGCAAAGGACAGAGAGATCCTTGATGAAAACCTGCTCCAGAGCGCTCATGACCTCAGACTGGGACGAAGGTTCACCTTCCAACAGGACAACGACCCTAAGCACACAGCCAAGACAACGTAGGAGTGGCTTCGGAACAAGTCTCTGAATATCCTTGAGTGGCCCAGCCAGATCCCGGACCTGAAACCGATCTAACATCTCTGGAGAGACCTGAAAATAGCTGTGCAGTGACACTCCCCATCCAACCTGACAGCTTGAGAGGGTCTGCAGAGAAGAATGGGAGAAACTCCCCAAATACAGGTGTGCCAAGCTTGTAGTGTCATACCCCAAGAAGACACACGGCTGTAATCGCTGCCAAAGGTGCTTCAACAAAGTACTGAGCAAAGGGTCTGAATACTTACGGAAATGTGATATTTCCGTATTTTTATTTTATATATTTGCTACAGTTTTTGCTTTGTCATTATGGGGTATTGTGTGTAGATTGATGAGGGGGAAAAAAAACATTTTAATCATTTTTAGAATAAGGCTGTAACATAACAAAATGTTGAAAAAGTCAAGGGGTCCGAGTACTTTCCGAATCACTGATTAAGTGATAATGCCAGAGAAGCCGGTGTTTGGAGGATATATTGGCATGGGTGTTAGACCCGAGACGAAGTCGAGGGCCGGCAAACCGTGCCATTATATCCTCCAAACACCGGCTTCGAGGGCATTATCACTTTTATACAACGGGTTACCAACATATTCAAATAATGATTGACATATTTTCATTAAAAACATTGTTTTGATGAATTTATTCATACAATTTCATCCTTCCACAAGCTATAGTCCCGACACAAATCTACGGTTGCTACCCAAGCCGGCTGGTCGTTCGTTCTATCGGCTCAGTTGATAGAGACGCGATCCAGTCGTTCAGTCTTTTTGTTCTGTATCTATGGACGCGACCCAGTCGTTCGTTCTAAATGTTCCATTGCCATACTGGCTGGCAATGTTCTTATCCCTTGCTTGCTAGCTAGCCAACTACGGCTAACTTACAGTCATGTCAAACAGTGCAGCCAGAATAACAACAGTAGCTGCACAGCTGTTTTCTAGTGACATTTATTTGGATAATAGTGGAGATCAAGTTTATAACTTGCCTGGCTGGGCTGATGAGACAGTGGATTGGGCAGTCAGATGGAACAGAGTAAATAGGCATTTTAACGTCATTTTTATTTGTTTAAGTTGTTTTCTAGTGACATTTATTTGGATACATCCATAACAATGAGCTAATGATGCGCGATTTCACCTGGCATAGAAAATGTGCTCTCTCGTCAGGACACTGCTGTTCAGAGGAGCTAGCCAACAACACAGCTAACACAATCACTTCACACTGAAGCCGGAAAGACCGCAAACTAGCTGCAATTCATTTCGTTTCACCTGTTTTCTATACATCCATAAAAATGATGTCAGCTGATTCATGATTTCGACTAGCTGAGAAAAGCTGCCTGTCTGTCTCGTCCCGACACGTTCATTACTATGGGACAGCTGGAGATCGAATTTGAATATTGAAACAATGTTGCAAATGTCGGAGAGACAGACAGCAAGGTTTATACAAATCAGCGTCCAGGATTAGACCCACTCATTGTATAATGGATGATAGAGCACATTTTCAGTCTTGTCTACAACCAAATTAAATTACTACACAAAGCATGATATCCAAAGTGACTATCTACTCTGGATGGTGAAAACATAATGGTTTTGTTTCAGGATATATTATTTAAAAGACTCACATACAGAGAGCATTACAGATCAATGTCAGCAGCACCACAGCCAACTCAAAGGCTCTTTCTGAATCCTAACTCGAGAATCACAAACTTAAGTTGAACTTTCACATGAATCATGCATTGATGTCAATGGCAGAGAGACTGAGATGCAGCAGGTTTCAGGGGATTTGGCCCTTAATTACTTGAGTGGTTCCATTCATATCCGATGGTGAGGACAGAGACATCCTATCCATGCAACCCCATACTACCTCTTCATCAAATCAAATTTGTATTTGTCACATACGCGTGTTTAGCAGATGTTATTGCGGGTGTAGCGAAATGCTTGTGTTTCTAGCTCTAACAGTGCAGTAATATCTAACAAGTAATATCTAACAATTTCACAACATATATTCAATACACACAAATCTAAGTAAGGAATGGAATTTAAGAATATATACATATGTGGATAAGCAATGACAGAGCGGCATGGACTAAGATACAGTAGAATATTATAGTATAGAAAACAGTATATACAGTGGGGGAAAAAAGTATTTAGTCAGCCACCAATTGTGCAAGTTCTCCCACTTAAAAAGATGAGAGAGGCCTGTAATTTTCATCAACGTTTGACCTGTGTCATTGCCAACAAAGGGTATATAACAAAGTATTGAGAAACTTTTGTTATTGACCAAATACTTATTTTCCACCATAATTTGCAAATAAATTCATTAAAAATACTACAATGTGATTTTCTGGATTTTTTTCCCCTCATTTTGTCTGTCATAGTTGACGTTTACCTATGATGAAAATTACAGGCCTCTCTCATCTTAAGTGGGAGAACTTGCACAATTGGTGGCTGACTAAATACTTTTTTCCCCCACTGTACATATGAGATGAGTAGTGCAAGATATGTAAACATTATTAAAGTGACTAGTGTTCCATTTCTTAAAGTGACCAGTGATTTCAATAGGCAGCAGCAGCCTCTAATGTGCTAGTGATGGCTATTTAACAGTCTGATGGCCTTGAGATAGAAGCTGTTTTTCATTCTCTCAGTCCCAGCTTTGATGCACCTGTACTGACCCCAACTTCTGGATGATAGCGGGATGAACAGGCAGTGGATTGTGTGGTTGATGTCCTTGATGATCTTTTTGGCCTTCCTGTGACATCTGGTGCTCTAGGTGTCCTGGAGGGCGGGTAGTTTGTCCCCGGTAATACGTTCGGCAGACCGCACCACCCTCTGGAGAGCTTTGCGGTTGTGGGCGGTGCAGTTGCCGTACCAGGCGGTGATACAGCCCGATAGGATGCTCTCAATTGTGCAACAGTAAAAGTTTGTGAGGGTTTTAGGTGCCAAGCCAAATTGCTTCAGCCTCCTGAGGTTGAAGAGGCTCTGTTGCGCCTTCTTCACCACACTGTCTGTGTGGGTGGATCATTTCAGTTAGTCAGTAATGTGTACACCAAGGAACTTGAAGCTTTCCACCTACTCCACAGCAGTCCCGTCGATGTGGATAGGGGGATGCACCCTCTGCTGTTTCCTGAAGTCCACGATCCTCTCCTTTGTTTTGTTGACGTTGAGTGAGAGGTTATTTTCCTGGCACCACACTCCCATAGCCCTCACCTCCTCCCTGTAGGCTGTCTCATCATTGTTGGTAATCAAGCCTACTACTGTTCTGTCGTCTGCAAACTTGATGATTGAGTTGGAGGCGTGCTTGGCCACGCAGTCATGGGTGAACAGGGAGTACAGGAGGGGGCTGAGCACGCACCCTTGTGGGGCCTCAGTGTTGAGGATCAGCGAAGTGGAGATGTTGTTGCCTACCTTCACCACCTGGGGTCCGTCAGGAAGTCCAGGACTCAGTTGCACAGGGTGGGGTTCAGACCCAGGGCCTCGAGCTTAATGATGAGCTTGTAGGGTGCTATGGTGTTGTGTATTCCCGTGTAGCTCAGTTGGTAGAGCATGCCGTTTGCAACGCCAGGGTTGTGGGATTGTTTCCCACACGGGACCAGTATGAATAAAATATATAATTGTATGCACTCTGGATAAGAGCATCTGCTAAATGACTTAAATGTAATGGTGTTGAATGCTGAGCTATAGTCAATGAACAGCATTCTTACATAGGTATTCCTCTTGTCCAGATGGGATAGGGCATATCAGATACTGGTCCATATCAGATACTGAAAAACCCTATCTCTGTACACAGTCCACAACAGTCTGATACAATAGCTTCATCATTGACTCAGATGTAAAAACACATTTTAGACCAACGTAACCCAGACATCTGTGTCTTTTACCGGTGGGTATCAGTATAATCCAAAACGCAGTTTAGGAGGTCATAAATAAACAGGGACCTGCCAACAGCGTTTCCCCAGACAGACTGTGTCTGGAACAGATCCAGTGTTTCTCACTACAGAACAGCAGAGGACTGCTTAGCCCTGTAAGGCCCCACGACAGTTACACACAGACAGACCGACCGACAGACAGACAGGAGAGAGGGATGAATGGACGGAGGAATGGAAGGAGGGAGGGATGGACAGAAAGGAAAGGACAGACAGGCAGACAGAACGACAGACAGACAGACAACCCTTAGGAAGCACTTGACACCTCCAGACCCAGCTCACCCCTGAGGAGGCAGACATCCAGCCTGCAGTACAGTACGACATGAGAGAGAGAGAGCGAGAGAGAGGGGGGGAGAGAGAGAAGAGGTTTTATATCTAGCTATATAGAGATTGTTTAGATCAAGAGATAGATGGGGAGATCATGAGTGATACATCTCTATATGCGCAGATCCTCCTATTTTATTCTTCGCCTATCTGCTCTCTTTTTTTTTGCTTCCTCTCTCTCTATTCTTTTTCTCTCTTGTTTTGGTGGGGGGTGGGGGGGGGGGGGGGAGGGGGGAGGGGCTGCTGCGTCTCTCTCTGTCTCCTCCATTTTTTGATCTCTCCTCTCTCTCTCTACTCCACTCAGGCCGACTGTCTGCTTTCAACACTCCCGTTTTATGGCCTGCTTTTTTTTTAGGGCTCTTCTTCTGGGCTTTGCTCTCTTTTTTCTCTCCCCTCTTATCTCTCTTTGTAATGCTTTTGTTGTTCGGGGGGGGGCTTGTCGCTTTCTCTCTCTCTCCCTCTCTCTCTCTCTCCTTTTTTCTCTCTCTCTCGCTCTCTCTCTTTGTTTTCTTTCTTTCTTCACCTTTCTACGACTCTCTCTCTCCTTTTTTTCTCTCCCGCCTGGGCTCCGTCTCCTTCTCGTCGAGTGCGTGTGTCGCTGGGGGGTCGTCTCTTACTGCGTGCGGGGCGCTCTCTCCTCTGCTCTCTCTCTCTCTTTCTCTACCGAGGGTAGGTTAAAGAGCTTCTCTAGATAGACATTATTAATGGATCTTTTTATGAGATCGAGAATAGCAAGGTGTTCTAGAGAGATCCATAGGTGGAAATCGGAGTAACGACGGGAGAGAGGAAGGGCCCGATGGGCATTTTTCTATCTCTCTCTCTCCTCATTCACATCTAAGCTTCTCTCTACTAGCGCTCTACTCGTCGTGCTCTTTTTATTGCTACATCTACTCTCTCTCTCAGTTACTCTCTACATGCCTTTACAACAACTTTGCAAAAATAGGATTTACTCGTAAGCGTAACATCGTGAATTTCAATCAGGATGGAAAGAAGGGTGCGAATAAGCAGTTGACATGGTAAGAAAACTGCTTTGTTGTACAAGCTCAAAGAAGAAAGAGCACTCTGGGGAGTACCGAACATGACTCTCCAATACTCTACACTCTACTCAAGACGGGCGTGCGGGTCTCATCGTCTCGCGCGGGGACTAGTTGGCAAAAATAGGGGGCTTTTTTCTCTCGCGTGACATAAAGCGTGGGGCACTGGAGAAAAAAATCTGCAGGGATGATCAACATGGGCTAACATCTCTCTCGTGGAATAAAGGAGGGAAAGGGGAAAAACACAAGGCGGTATGGTGTACGCTCGTCTCGCGATGTTGTTGTTCGCCTCTCCTCTCTCTCTCCTGACACTACTAGAGCTAGAAAAAAGGATAGAGATAGAAAGGGCGTAAAGAAGAGGTGAGATAAAAAGGAGGCCTACCTACTCTAGACTATCTATAGAGATGATCAAGCGAAAACAGGCGAGACACTGGATGGGGAGACATCCTCTCGGGGATGCCTCCTGGGGGTCCGCGGGACGGGGCGCTCGGCCCTGGTATTTAAGTGATTACTGTGTACTCGTTATTATCACCGTCGGCCTGAGTGTACAAACGAACAAGAACATCGGAGAGATTAGGGAGAACCAGATTTTCATTCAGCACCGTCTGTTCCATAGCTTGTTCAGTAGTAAACAAGGTTTAATGTTATAATCAGAATAGAGACCGCAATGGGATGGAAAGTGTAAGGAGGAGAATAAAAAGAGGAAGGAGGGGCAATAGAGAAGGACAGCGGTCTTTATTATTCATACAGGTTAGCTTGGCAGAACCTGCTGAGACGCAGACAAGGAAGGAGGAGAAGATCAGGTAAAGCTGCTATGTTTTTGTTTTGCAAGTTCACTGAATACTTCTCATTGTATGTACAGTAACAGCTCAGGGACGTCGTGTGATTGGCTGGAAGTAGAGATCCATTATTCTATCCAATGTTTATATTGCTGTTTTCATTTACATTAATCAGATCAAGTAAATAACAAAACCAGAGGATGACGGCTTGTGTAGGTAGCAACTGGAGTGACAGAGGTGTTGTTGTAGTGACCAGACTGGAGTGACAGAGGTGATGATGTAGTAACAGACTGGAGTGACAGAGGTGATGATGTAGTAACAGACTGGAGTGACAGAGGTGATGATGTAGTAACAGACTGGAGTGACAGAGGTGATGATGTAGTAACAGACTGGAGTGCAGATTGTTAGTGAATTAGTAACAGACTGGAGTACAAGAGGTGATGAATGTAAGTAACCGACTGGGTGAAAGATGGATGATGGTAGTACCGACTGAGTGGACAGATGTGATGTTGTAAGTAAACGACTGGAGGGACAGAGGTGATGATGTAGTAACATACTGGAGTGGACAGAGGTGATAATGTAGTAACAGACTGGAGTGACGAGGTGATGATAGAGGTAGTGAAAATACTGGAGAGTGACAGAGGTTGATGATATAGTCAACAGACTGGAGTGACCGAGGTGGATGATGTAGTACAGACTGGAGGACAATAGGTGGATGTTGTAGTAACAGACTGATTGACCGAGGTTATGATATATTACCGACTGGAGTGACAGAGTGATGATATAGTAACCGACTGGAGTGACAGAGTTGATGTTGTAGTAATGACTGGAGTGAACAGAGTTGATTTTGTAGTACAGACTGGATTGACAGAGGTGCTGATGTAGTAACAGACTGGCGTGACAGAGGTGATGATTATAGTAACAGACTGGGTGACAGAGTTTGAATGATATAGTAACAGACTGAGTGACAAGGTGATGATGTAGTAACAACGGAGTGCAGAGGTGATGATGTAGTAAACGACTGGATTTACAGAGGTTGCTGATATAGAACAATACTGGAGTGACAGAGGTTATGAATGTGTAACAGACTGAGTGACAGAGGTGATATGTAGTAACATACTGGGAGTGACAGGGAGTTGATGACATATAGTAACAGACCTGGAGTGACAGAGTGATTGATTTAGTACAGACTGGAGTGCCAGAGGTGATGGTTAGTAACAGACTGGAGTGACAGAGGGTGATGATAATTACGACTGGAGTGACATAGGTGATGATGTAGTAACAGACTGGAGTGGAACAGATGTGATTTTGTAGAGTAACAGACTGGAGTGACAGGGTGGTATGTGTAGGATATAAGTAGACAAGACTGTGGAGTGTGGACAGAGGTAATAATAGAATTTAGTAAAACAAGACTGGAGTGACAGAAGTGATGAATGAGAACAGAGCTTGGATGACAGAAAGGTGATGATGTAGGAACAACTGAGTTACAAGATGTGATGATGTTAGTAACAGAACTTGAGTGACAAGTGATGATGTAGTACCGACTGGAGTGACGAGGGATGAAGTAGTACGACTGATGACAGAGATGATGATGTGTAACCGACTGGGAGTGAAGAGGTGATGAAATGTAGTAACAGACTGGGAGTGACAGAGGTGATGTTGTATTAACAACAACAGACTGGATTGACAGAGGTGATGATGTAGTAACAGACTGAAGTGACAGGGTGATGCTGTAGTAACAACTGAGTGACGAGGTGATGATGTGTAACAGACTGGAGTGGACAGAGGGTGATGATGTTTAACAGACTGGAGTGACAGAGGTGATGATGTAGAACATACTGAGTGGACGAAGATGTTGGGGAATGTAGGATCACAGAAAGAAGGGACAGACGGTGAGATGATCAGAGGTGATGAATTTAGTGACAGACTGGAGTGACAGATGTGATGATGTAGTAACAGGACTGGATTGACCGGGGAGGGGTAAGGGTGATGTATATGAGATAACAGACTGGAGTGACGAGTATAAATGATGGTTTTGTATTAACAGACTGGAGTGACAGAGGTGATTATGTAGTCACAGACTGGATTGACAGAGGTGATATGTAGATAAGGGCAGACTGGAGTGACAGGGTGATGAGTGTAGTACAGACTGGAGTGACAGAGGTGATGTTGTAGTAACATAAACGGGGAGATGACAGGATAGGAGTGTTGGTTTGTTAGTACATACTGGGTGACAGGAGGGTGATGAGTAGAGTAACAGACTGGATTGGGGACAGAGGTGATTGATTTAGATAACAGAACTTTATATGGACGAGGGATGGATGATAGTAGAAATACTGATTGACGCGAGGTGATGATGTAGTAAACAGAACTGGCTTGTACAAGAGGGTATGATGTAGTAAACAGAACTAGAGTGTACGAGGTGTGATGATTGGAGTAACAGACACTGGGAGTGACAAGAGGTGGATGATGTAGTAAACAGACTGGAGTGACAGGGTGATGATGTGAGTCCAGACTGGAGTGACAGGATGTGATTATGTTGTAACAACTGGAGTGAGCAATGTGATTGATTTAGTGAGACGATACTGGGAGTGACAGAGGTGTGTTGTAAGTAACAGACTGAGGTGGACAGAGGTGATGATGTAGTAACCGACTGGAGTTCAGAGGTTATGAATTTACCGTACCAGCCTGGAGTGCAGAGGTGATTATTATTAAGACTGGAGTGAGCAGAAGTGATGATTTGTAACAGACTGGAGTGAACAGAGGTGATGAATGTAGTAACAGAACACAGTGAACAGAGGTGATGTTGTAGTAACACACAGGAGTGACAGAGGTGTTGTTGTAGTAACAGACACAGTGACAGAGGTGATGATGTAGTAACAGACTGGAGTGACAGAGGTGATGTTGTAGTAACAGACTGGAGTGACAGAGGTGATGATGTAGTAACAGACTGGAGTGACAGAGGTGATGATGTAGTAACAGACTGGAGTGACAGAGGTGATGATGTAGTAACAGACTGGAGTGACAGAGGTGATGTTGTAGTACCAGACACAGTGACAGAGGTGATGATGTAGTAACAGACTGGAGTGACAGAGGTGATGTTGTAGTAACACACAGGAGTGACAGAGGTGTTGTTGTAGTAACAGACACAGTGACAGGTGTGATGATGTAGTAACCGACTGGAGTGACAGAGGTGTTGTTGTAGTAACAGACACAGTGACAGAGGAGATGATGTAGTGACAGACTGGAGTGACAGGGGTGTTGTTGTAGTAAGAGACTGGAGTGACAGATGTGTTGTTGTAGTAACACACAGGAGTGACAGAGGTGATGTTGTAGTAACAGACTGGAGTGACAGATGTGTTGTTGTAGTAACAGACACAGTGACAGAGGTGTTGTTGTGGTAACAGACTGGAGTGACAGAGGTGATGTTGTAGTAACAGACTGGATTGACAGAGTTGTTGTGGTGTGTGTGAGTACAGACACAGTAGACAGAGGTAGTGATGATGTAGTAACAGACTGAGTGACAGAGGTGTTTGTTGTATTACCGACACAGTGACAAGTGAGATTTAGGATAAAAAACAAACAGCAGACGTTGAGAGGGTTGACAAGGTGATGGTAAAGTGTATTAGACATACAGGAGTTACAGAGGTGTATTAGTTATTACCCCACAAGGGAGTGACAAAAGAGGGTGTTGTTTGTCGTAACACACAGGGAGGACAGGGATGTGTAGATAATTGTAGATACAGACAACAGTGACAGAGGTGATGCTGTATTAACAGACTGGAGTGACCGAGATGTTGTATGTCGTAACCGACACAGTGGACAGAAGGTGATGAGTTACATACTGGAGTGACAGAGGTTTTTGTTTGTAGTAACAGACTGAGTGACAGAGGTGTGGTTGTAGTACCACACAGGGTGACAGATTGTGATAGTTGTAGTAACACACCGAGTGACAGAGGTGTTGTTGTAGTTAACACACAGGGTGACAGGAAGGTGTTGTTGGTAAGTGAACATACAGGAGTGACAGAGGTGATTTGAAGTAACCGACAGGAGTGACAGGAGTTGTTGTTGTAGTAACGACAGGATTGACATAGTATGAATGTCGTAGAACAGACAGATGAACAGAGAGGTGATGTTGTAGTACACACAGGAGTGACAAGGGTGATGTTTTACGGTAACATACTGGCGTGACATAGGTGTTGTTGTAGTAACGAGACAGGAGTGACCGAGGTGTTGTTGTTAGTAACAGACTGGAGTTACAGAGGTTGTTTGTAGACAGACAGTAGTGACGAAGGTGTTTTTGTAGTAACAGACCTGAGTGACAGAGGTTTTTGTTGTAGGACCAGACAGGAGTGACATAGGTGTTGTTTAGTAACAGACAGGAGTGGACAGTGGTGATTATTATTAACGACTGGAGTGGACAGGGTGATGAGTAGTACACATAGGAGTGACAAGAGGTTTTGTTGGTAGTAACAGACTGGATTGGCAGGGTGAATGTTGTTAGTAACACATAGGAGTACGAGAGTGTTGTTTTTGTAGTAACAACTGGGACGTGACGGGGTGTTTTTGTGTACATACATGAGTGACATAGGTGTTTGTTGTAGAAACAGACTGGAGATGACAGAGGTGTTGTTGTAGTAACAGACTGGAGAGCAGATGTGATGTTGTTAAGTAAACTCACAGGAGGACAAGAGGTGTTGTTTAGTAACATCTGGAGTGACAGAGATGGTTCGTTGTAGTAACAGACATGATGACACATTGATGATGTATTAACAGACTGGAGTGACAGAGGTTCGTTGTAGTAACAGACTGAGTGACAAATGTGATGAGGTTAGTAACAGACTGGAGTGACAATGTGTTGTTGTAGTAACAACAGAGTGACGATGAGGTTTTGTTGTAGTAACAGACTGGAGTGACAGAGGTGTTGTTGTAGTAACAGACGGAGTGACAGGGTGTTTGTCGAGTAGTAACAGACAAGGAGTGACAGAGGGTGGTGTGTTGGTTGTAATTACCATGACAGAGTGATAGGTGCTTGATTAGTAAAGACTGGAGTGACCCGTATGTGAGGATGTAGTAACGGAGAACTGGAGTGGAACAGATGAAATGTGTGGATGGGTGAAATGGAAGTAGAAACAGACAGAGATTAGTACTAGGTGATGTTGTAGTAAAGACTGAGTGACAGACAGGTGTTTGTGTAGTAACCAGAACAGGAGTGGACAAGGAGGTGGTTGTTTGTCGGTAGAACAGCCAGAAGGAGTGGACAGAGGGTGTTGTTGTAGTAACACCCAGAGTGACAATGTGTTGTGTGTTGAACAGACAGGAGTGACAGAGGTGATGATGTAGTAACATACACAGTGACAGATTTGATGATGTAGTAACAGACGGAGTGACCGAGGTGATGTTGTATAACGGACCTGGAGTGAAGAGGGTGATGATGTTAAACTAGACTGGATTGACAGAGGTGATGATGTAGTAACAGACTGGAGTGATAGATGCTGGTGTGTAGTAACATACTGGAGTGACAGAGGTGATGTTGTATACCAGACACAGTGACGAGGTGATGATTGTAGTAACAGACTGGAGTGACAGAGTTGATTTTATGTTAGGTAACAGACCCATGAGTGACAGAGGTTATTTGTTGTAAGTACCAGACACAGTGACAGGTGTGTATGTGAGGTAAGAAATAGCTCGACTGACAGAGGTGTTGTGTAGTACAGACACATGACAGAGATATGGATGTAGTGAACAGACTGGAGTGACAGAAGGAGTGTTGTTGTAGTAAAGACTGAGGTGAACAGATTGATTTGTTTGTAGTACCACAGGAGGGACAGAGGTGATGTTGTAGTAAAACAGACTGAGTGACCGAATGTGTTGTTGTAGTAACAACACATTGACCAGAGTGTTGTTGTGGTAACAGAACGGGAGTGGACAGCAGGTATTTGTAGTAACAGACTGGCTGTGACATAGGGGTTGATGGTGGTAGTAACAGACACAGGTAGACAGAGGTTATGAATGTAAGTCAGGACTGTAGTGATCATAGTGTTGTAATGATAGTAACCGACCCAGTGACCGGGTGGATGAGTGTTAATTGAACAGACTGAGTTACAGGTGATGTTGCGGGGTAAACAACGCGGAGTTACGAGGTGATGGGAATGTAGTGAACGAGAACTGGAAGTGACAGGATGTGATGTTTGTAGTACAACGACCTGGTGACCAGGAGGTGATGTTGTAGTGAGCGACAACAGGAGTGACAAGAGTATTGATGTAGTGACACACTAGGAGGGTGTGAACAGAGGATGGTTAGTGGAGGAGTAACAAGACACAGTGGACAGGAGAGTATTATAGGACTAGGTGTGAGAAAAGCCGACTGGAGTGACAGAGATGTTTTGTATTGAACAGACGGCAGTGACAAGGTGATGATGTAGTAACTACTTGGAGTACATATGTGTTGTTGTAGTACCAGACTGGAGTGACAGAGGTGTTGTTGTAGTACCGACACAGGATGGGGTGACCAGGAGTTTTATGTTGTAGTAACACACAGGAGTGACAGAGGTGTTGTTGTGGTAACAACAGGAGATGAACCGGAGGTTTTGTGTTTGTGTAACAGGACGGAGGAGTTGCCCGGAGGTGATTGATTGAATAACGAGAACAAAGGGAAGGGGGGAGTGCAACAGCGGTGTTGTAGAAAAGAGGTAGTACCGAGAAGAAAGGACACCGGCGTGAGCACACATGGATTTAAGATGTTTGTAGTAACAGGAGCGGAGCAGGATGAGACATTAAGTAGTAAAAGGTTGTTGTAAGTAACACACAGGCTTAGCAGATTATTTAATGTTGTTTTATTAACGACCTTAGGTGACGAGCGGATGATGTGTTATGATAAACGACGGAGTGACAGAGGTGTTTGTTGTAAGTCACGAGACAGTAGTGACGGGGAAATACGGTTGGATGCGTAGTAACAGACAGGATTTACAAGTGATGTGGTAGGTCACACACAGGAGTGAACAGAGGTGTTGTTGGTAAGTGTAACATACAGGGATGACAGAGGTTTTGTTGTAGACAGACAGGAGTTACAGATGTGTTGTTGTGAGTGTGTAACAAACGAGATGAGTTGAACAAAGTGGTGATGATGTAGGGTAACAGACACGGTGGATTGCAGAGTTTATTGATTAGTAACACATAGGGTGACAGAGGTGTTGTTGTATAACGAACTGGAGGTGTGGCACTTTTTAATGTGTTTGTAAATTAGGGGAAGCAGGCGGGGTAGAGTGGTGGAGTACCAGAGGTGTTGTTGTAGTAACAGACCTGGAATGACAGAGGTGTTGTTGTAGTAACAGACAAAGGAGTTACAGAGGGTTTTTGTAGAAACCAGACTGGATGACAGAGGTGTCGTTGTGGAGTAACAGAAACACTTGAGTGACAAATGTGATTGATGTAACGACTGGAGTGAGGCACAAGGTTGTGCGTGTGTAGTAGAACAGACATTAGTGACAAATGTGATAGATGTAGGTAACAGTGACTTGAGTGCGCAGAGTGTTGTTGTATGTAACAGACATGGAGGTGGACAGAGGTATAAGTTTGTTTGTAAGTGAGCAACATACTGGATTGACAGAGGTGTTGTTATAGTCACATACAGAGTGACAGAGGTTTTGTCGTAAGTAAAGAACAGAGTGACAAGGGTAGTTGTTGTTGTAGTAACAGACATGAGATGACATAGGTATTATGTAGTAACAGACTGGAGTGCACATATAATAGTGGATGATTGTAACATACTGGAGTGGACCAGATGTTGTTGTTGTAAGTAACAGACAGAAAGTTGACAGAGGTGATGTTGTAGTAACAGCTTGGAGTGACAGTACAGGGTTGTTGTAGTAACAGACAGGAAGGACAGCGGTGTTTGTTGTAGTAACAGACTGAGTGACATAGGTGTTTTTGTTAGTACACACAGATGACATATGTGTTGTTGTAAGTTGAACCGAACAGGAAGGTGACAGAGGTGATGATGTCGTAGACAGACGGAGTGACAGATGTGGTGTTGTAGCAGTCACAGAGCAGGAGTGTACATAGTTGTTGTTGAAGTACAGACAGGAGTGACAGAGGTGATGTTGTATAACAGCCAGGAGTGACATAGGTGTTTGTTGTAGTAACCACACTGAGTGACAGATTTGGTTGTTTGTAGTAACAGACAGGATGACAGAGGTGATGAATGATTAACAGACATGAGTGACAACGAGGTGGTGTTGTAGATAAAGACAGGAGTAGAACATAGTTGTTGTTGTAGTAAGCATACCGAGTGTACATTAGGTGATGTTGTAGTGGAGACAGATAGGAGTGACATAGGTGTTGTTGTAGTAACACACTGGAGTGACAGAGGTGATGTTGTAGTAACAGACTGGAGTGACATAGGTGTTGTTGTAGTAACACACAGGAGTGACGGAGGGAAGAAATAATTTGCTAAGGTCACTAATGCTTTAAGACATACTTCGCTGGAGGTTAAGAAGCTTCACTAAGAGGCTTATTCCTCTTGAGCCCAGATTACATAACACACCATTCATTATCATCCCTTACTAATGAATGTTATTTTCTAATTTGACAATCACCAGTCTGCGAGGTTAACCAAGAGAGGTGACAGAAACACCAGTCTGCCAGGTTAACCAAGAGAGGTGACAGAAACACCAGTCTGCCAGGTTAACCAAGAGAGGTGACAGAAACACCAGTCTGCCAGGTTAACCAAGAGAGGTGACAGAAACACCAGTCTGCCAGGTTAACCAAGAGAGGTGACAGAAACACCAGTCTTAGAAAGAAACTGGTCTTCAGTTCTATTGAGACCGATGGGTGGTATATCCAGTGGTAGTTATGGGTGGTATATCCAGTGGTAGTTATGGGTTGTATATACAGTGGTAGTTATGGGTTGTATATCCAGTGCTAGTTATGGGTGGTATATCCAGTGGTAGTTATGGGTGGTATATCCAGTGCTAGTTATGGGTGGTATATAATGTGGTAGTTATGGGTGGTATATACAGTGGTAATTATGGGTGGTATATCCAGTGGTAGTTATGGGTGGTATATACAGTGGTAGTTATGGGTGGTATATACAGTGGTAGTTATGGGTGGTATATACAGTGGTAGTTATGGGTGGTATATCCAGTGGTAGTTATGGGTTGTATATATCGTGGTAGTTATGGGTGGTATATACAGTGGTAGTTATGGGTGGTATATATCCAGTGGTAGTTATGTGTGGTATATCCAGTGTAGTTATAGGGTGGATATACAGTGGTAGTTATGGGTGGTATATCAAGTGGTAGTTATGGGTGGTATATCTACATGGTAGTTATGGGTGGTATATATCATGGTAGTTAGGGTGGTCATATAATGCAGTAGTTATGGGTGGTATATATCCAGTGGTAGTTTATGGGTGGTATATCCAGTGGTAGTTATGGGTGGTTATTCCAGTGGTATTTATGGGTGGGTTATCCCAGGTGTGCAGTTATGGGGTGGGTATTATCAGGTGGTAGAGTTATTGGGTGGTATATACACAGTGGTAGTTATGGGTGGTTATATACAGTGGTAAATTATGTTGGTATAAGTATCCATTTTAGTTGATGGGTGGTATATCCGTGGAGTTGATGGGTGGTATAATCCAGTGGTATTTATGGGGTGGTAGATCAGTGTTGTTTAGGGTTGTATGTCCAGTGGTAGTTTATGGGTGGTTATAGGTACAGTGGTAGTTATGGGTGGTATGTCCAGTGGTAGTTATTGGGTGGTAATAGATCCAGTGGTAGTTTGGGTGTATATAGCACGTGGTAGTTATGGGTGGTATATACATTGGTAAGTTATGGGTGGTATATCCAGTGGTAGTTAGGGTGGTATTCCAGTGCTCAGTTATGGGTGGTATATCCAGTGGTAGTTCATGGTGGTATATCCAGTGGTAGTTATGGGTTGTATATATAGTGGTAGTTATGGGTGGTATATCCAGTGGTAGTTATGGGTGGTATATAATTGGTAGTTATGGGTGGTATATACAGTGGTAGTTATGGGTGGTATATACAGTGGTAGTTATGGGTGGTATATCCAGTGGTAGTTATGGGTGGTATATACAGTGGTAGTTATGGGTGGTATATAATGTGGTAGTTATGGGTGGTATATACACAGTGGTAGTTATGGGTGGTATATACCCAGTGGTAGTTATGGGTGGTATATACACAGTGGTAGTTATGGGTGGTATATCACAGTGGTAGTTATGGGTGGTATATACTGTGGTGACCTTATTCACGGATCTATGCACAGGTATGTTTCCATGTTTTACCAAGTAGACTCTATTCACAAGTATGTTTACTAGTTTTACTAGGAAGCGCAGTTTGGGGGGTCACATTTAGAATCACTCAACCTTCCCCTCTCCTGAGCCTGTTGGGGAGTTGCAACGATGAGACAAGATCGTAATCACAACAAAAAAAACGAACTTCTGCAAATAACGATTTTATAAATAAGCAACAACCAGCTGATTGTCGAGTCAATAAGATAGTTATGGAGGATATCTAGGCTAACGTTACTTCTCCTTTGCTAGCTAACGTTAGCTAGCCAACTAAAGCTAACACACAATCACATCAAGCAGCTGAAATGACAGCAAACTATATGCATTTAGTTCGTTTACCTTAGTTTCTATTGCCAGTTCCTTGGATATATCCATTATAATAATCCTGATAAATGAATTCGACCTGGATCAGAGAAGCTGTCAGTTTCATCACGTTCATATGCATGGCATGGCGGAGATCGCTCTCAAAAAACTGCAACATGTTGCACAGGCCGGACAGGCTTATATTAACCCCCATTGTACCAGGACAAGAAGCATGGAGAAGTAATGTCTAGACAGTTTTTTCCGGTAGAGATTATGTTTATGAATGCCTGGCTGGGCTGTGGAACAGTAGATAAACATTGATACTTGAAATGTAATTATGGCATCATGGCATCTTGCGTTCATTTTCGAGAATAACTAACGGCTATCAACCAATTAGTATCCAGGATCCAAACTTACCGTTTTATAATGACATTTATATCCATATTAATGATGCTGCTACATGATTTTGCCTGGTCAGAGAAATGGCTAGCTGAATTCCAACACCGTTAACTCTATGGCAAGGGGAGATCAAATTCATACCTTGCAACATTGAGGTAGGAGTGGCAAACAGCAAGGTTCATACAAACCTGTGCTGATGCAAACTAAATGCTTGCTAGAAGTAAGAGGAAACAATATGTTAATAAAAGCATACAAAGGGGGTTCTATATAGAACCATTTGACCCATTTAAATTTTAACTGCCACACATTCAGGTTGAAAAACCAACGGCCATTCCAACATGACAACACAAGTGGACGGTGGTTGAACTTGCCAATCGCCTACCAATAAGCACATTTTGTTTCCATTTATTAATGTAACTTAATTAAAATATTAAGCAAAAGTTGTATGATAAACTATAAGCTACATAAATAAAGTTGAACTATAATTTGGGCTTCGTTGTTAAGCTAGCTAGCTAGCTAAAAAGACAGGAAAACTACTACTTTAATTAGCCACTCTACAAGCTAGCTAGCTAACAAAAGAATGGCGCCGGAGGAGATGGCTGCCGTTTTACGGGCTCCTAACCACTTGTGCTATTGTGTGTGGTTTTTCGTGTTAACTTATGTTGTAAATAATGTTTCTGCCACCGTCTCTTATGACCGAAAAGAGCTTCTGGATGTCAGGACAGCAATTACTCACCTTGTACTGGACGAAGACAGAACAGCTGCCTCCTGTAAGACAAGGGGTGGCGGTCTGTGTATATTTGTAAACAACAGCTGGTGCACGAAATCTAATATTAAAGGAAGTTTCAAGGTTTTGCTCGCCTGAGGAAGAGTATCTCCTGATAAGCTATAGACCACACTATTTATCAGGAGAGTTTTTATCTATATTTTTTGTAGCTGTCTATTTACCACCACAAACCGACGCTGGCACTAAGACCACACTCAATGAACTTTATAAGGCCATCAGCAAATAGGAAAACGCTCATCCAGAGGCTGCGCTCCTTCTGGCCGGGGACTTTAATGCAGGGAAACTTAAATCCGTTCTACCTAATTTCTATCAGCATGTTAAATGTGCAACCAGAGGGGAAAAAACTCTAGACCACCTTTACTCCACACACAGAGACACATACAAAGCTCTCCCTCACCCTCCATTTGGCAAATCTGACCATAACTCTATCCTCCTGATTCCTGCTTATAACCAAGAACTAAAGCAGGAAGCACCAGTGACTCAACCCCTCTTTTATGCTGCTGCTAAACTGCACTGTTGGTTAAGGGCTTGTTAGGAAGCATTTCACTGTAATGTCTACACCTGTTGTATTCAGCACATCTGAGAAATACAATTTGATCTGATTTTACTCTTACAAATATTATTTTTTATTATGGAAAATAAAACTACAGACCCAGCTAACTGTTCCTTTTTTCAGTGTTTCAGTGTGGAGTCATGTGGGGACTATGTTTCATGAAGCCATTAGAAGACTGTTGCTGACCTCTGTTGAATGCAAGTGATGGGCAGTGGGGCTAACTGAGAAGAGGTAGCTATGTATCTAAATTATTTATAATAAATGGTCCTCTGTAGCTCAGCTGGTAGAGCACGGCGCTTGTAACGCCAAGGTAGTGGGTTCGATCCCCGGGACCACCCATACACAAAAAAAAAAAAAATGTATGCACGCATGACTGTAAGTCGCTTTGGATAAAAGCGTCTGCTAAATGGCTTATTATTTATACCGTAATAAGTCTTGGTGATTCAATAGCCTCATTACAGTACTTTTAAAACACTATCCATGTTTTGCTCAGTCTTGCAGTAACCCAGCTACCAGAGGTTGCTGCTGCTGACAACATGTACAGTGGGGGAAAAAAGTATTTAGTCAGCCACCAATTGTGCAAGTTCTCCCACTTAAAAAGATGAGAGAGGCCTGTCATTTTCATCATAGGTACACGTCAACTATGACAGACAAATTGAGGAAAAAAAATCCAGAAAATCACATTGTAGGATTTTTAATGAATTTATTTGCAAATTATGGTGGAAAATAAGTATTTGGTCACCTACAAACAAGCAAGATTTCTGGCTCTCACAGACCTGTAACTTCTTCTTTAAGAGGCTCCTCTGTCCTCCACTCGTTACCTGTATTAATGGAACCTGTTTGAACTTGTTATCAGTATAAAAGTCACCTGTCCACAACCTCAAACAGTCACACTCCAAACTCCACAATGGCCAAGACCAAAGAGCTGTCAAAGGACACCAAAAACAAAATTGTAGACCTGCACCAGGCTGGGAAGACTGAATCTGCAATAGGTAAGCAGCTTGGTTTGAAGAAATCAACTGTGGGAGCAATTATTAGGAAATGGAAGACATACAAGACCACTGATAATCTCCCTCGATCTGGGGCTCCACGCAAGATCTCACCCCGTGGGGTCAAAATGATCACAAGAACGGTGAGCAAAAATCCCAGAACCACACGGGAGGACCTAGTGAATGACCTGCAGAGAGCTGGGACCAAAGTAACAAAGCCTACCATCAGTAACACACTACGCTGCCAGGGACTCAAATCCTGCAGTGCGAGACGTGTCCCCCTGCTTAAGCCAGTACATGTCCAGGCCCGTCTGAAGTTTGCTAGAGTGCATTTGGATGATCCAGAAGAGGATTGGGAGAATGTCATATGGTCAGATGAAACCAAAATAGAACTTTTTGGTAAAAACTCAACTCGTCGTGTTTGGAGGACAAAGAATGCTGAGTTGCATCCAAAGAACACCATACCTACTGTGAAGCATGGGGGTGGAAACATCATGCTTTGTGGCTGTTTTTCTGCAAAGGGACCAGGACGACTGATCCGTGTAAAGGAAAGAATGAATGGGGCCATGTATCGTGAGATTTTGAGTGAAAACCTCCTTCCATCAGCAAGGGCATTGAAGATGAAACGTGGCTGGGTCTTTCAGCATGACAATGATCCCAAACACACCGCCCGGCAATGAAGGAGTGGCTTCGTAAGAACCATTTCAAGGTCCTGGAGTGGCCTAGCCAGTCTCCAGATCTCAACCCCATATAAAATCTTTGGAGGGAGTTGAAAGTCCGTGTTGCCCAGCGACAGCCCCAAAACATCACTGAGATCTGCATGGAGGAATGGGCCAAAATACCAGCAACAGTGTGTGAAAAACTTGTGAAGACTTACAGAAAACGTTTGACCTGTGTCATTGCCAACAAAGGGTATATAACAAAGTATTGAGAAACGTTTGTTATTGACCAAATACTTATTTTCCACCATAATTTGCAAATAAATTCATTAAAAATCCTACAATGTGATTTTCTGGAATTTTTTTCCTCATTTTATCTGTCATAGTTGACGTGTACCTATGATGAAAATGACAGGCCTCTCTCATCTTTTTAAGTGGGAGAACTTGCACAATTGGTGGCTGACTAAATACTTTTTTCCCCCACTGTAAGTTGTTCTTTTAGCTACAGTGAGGGATAAAAAGTATTTGATCCCTTACTGATTTTGTACATTTCCATAAAGAAGTCAACCAACACTGTACTGTTCCATAAAGAAGTCAACCAACACTGTACTGTTCCATAAAGAAGTCAACCCACACTGTACTGTTCCATAAAGAAGTCAACCCACACTGTACTGTTCCATAAAGAAGTCAACCCACACTGTACTGTTCCATAAAGAAGTCAACCCACACTGTACTGTTCCATAAAGAAGTCAACCCACACTGTACTGTTCCATAAAGAAGTCAACCAAAGTTGTTACCAAGATGGACGTGGGTCATCATTCAAACAAACAGATGCCTCCCTGGCCACCAGTGCAGTGCATATTTCCAAACTATGTTTCCATATAACGACAATACATTCTAAAAACTATGCTGGTAATCTTTTGTCCATAATTTAATAGTTTATTATAGTATATTCTTAGCTAGAAATATTACTATTTATTAGTAGTAGTGATAATTCATAAAATGGTACCATAAAGGGTATATATGGGACCAATTCTGGTTCAGTGATGAATAACCCTGATCAAAGAAGGTTCTGATCAAAGAAGGTTCTGATCAAAGAAGGTTCTGATCAAAGAATCCTATATAAGGGTTCTATATATAACTTTTAGGGGTTCCCTATATCAAGCAAGCAATATAACCCTTTTCAGTTTTATAAAGAATATCTTCTTTCTAAGATTGTAGAGATAGCGGCAAGCCGACAAGCAATATCCATCGTGGTAATACAGATTAAGCCTGAGCTGGAATGTGAAGCGAACTGAAACTAGACGGGGCGTGAGGCTCGCTAGACGGATCCTTACCATGTTTTTAAAACTTGTGGGTCTCCACACCTTGTGTGACCTTGTGGGGGTCAGTGTTCTAACTGATGTCAAAAATATATATAAATTAAGAACAAACTAAAATCACAACTCTGCTGTTGCAGCAATCCTTTTTATAACATTAGGCTAAAACAACAAACTTCACACAAATGGATATTGGTTCTGTCTACACAATCACCCAGAATCAATCTGAGTATGCTAAAACTACACTGCATTCGGAAAGTATTCAGACCACTTTTTTTCACTTTGTTACTTTACAGCGTTATTCTAAAATTGATTACATTGTTCCCCCCCCCCCCCCCTTAATCTACACACAATACCCCATAATGACGAAGCAAAAACAGGTTTAGAAAATGTTGCACATTTATATATAAAAAACCCCGGGAAATACCACATTTAGATAAGTATTCAGACCCTTTACGCAGTTCCTTGTTGCTGCACCTTTGGCAGCAATTACAGCCTCAAGTCTTTTTGGGTATGACTCACCTGTGTTTGGGGAGTTTCTCCCATTCTTCTCTGCAGATCCTCTCAAGCTCTGTCAGGTTGGATGGGGAGCATCACTGCACAGCTATTTTCAGGTCTCTCCAGAGATGTTAGATCGGGTTCAAGTCCGGGCTCTGGCTGGGCCACTCAAGGACATTCAGAGACTTGTTCTGAAGCTACTCCTGCGTTGTCTTGGCTGTGTGCTTAGGGTCGTTGTCCTGTTGGAAGGTGAACCTTCACCCGTCTGAGGTCTTGAGCACTCTGGAGCAGGTTTTCATCAAGAATCTCTCTGTACTTTGCTCCGTTCATCTTTCCCTCGATCCTGACTAGTCTCCCAGTCTCTGGTGCTGAAAGACATCCCCACAGCATGATGCTGCCACCACCATGCTTCAGCGTAGGGTTGATGCCAGGTTTCCTCCAGACGTGACGCTTGGCATTCAGGCCAAAGAGTTAAATCTTGGTTTCATCAGAATAGAGACTCTTGTTTCTCATGGTCTGAGAGTCCTTTAGGTGCCTTTTGGCAAACTCCAAGCAGGCTGTCATGTGCATTTTACTGAGGAGTGGCTTCTGCCTGGCCAATCTACCATAAAGGCCTGATTGGTGGAGTGCTGCAGAGCTGGTTGTCGTTCTGGAAGGTTCTCCCATCTCCACAGAGGAACTCTGGAGCTCTTCCCGATTGCTCGAATTGGCCGGGCAGCCAACTCTAGGAAGAGTCTTGGTGGTTCCAAACTTCTTCCATTTAAGAATGATGGAGGCCACTGTGTTCTTGGGGACCTTCAATGCTGCAGAAATTTTTTGGTACCCTTCCCCAGATCTGTGCCGACACAATCCTGTCTCGGAGCTCTGCGGACAATTCCTTCGACCTCATCGCTTGGTTTTTGGTCTGACATGCACTGTCAACTGTGGGACCTTATATAGACAGGTGTGTGCCTTTCCAAATCATGTCCAATCAATTGAATTTACTACAGGTGGACTCCAATTAAGTTGTAGAACAATTTCAAAGATGATCAATTGAAACAGGATGCACCTGAGCTCAATTTCGAGTCTCATAGCAAAGGGTCTGAATACTTAGTTTTTGTAAAAATTATTAGCAAACATTTCTAAAAACCAGCTTTCGCTTTGTCATTATGGGGTATTGTGTGTACATTGATGAGGCAAAAAAGTAATTTAATACATTTTAGAATAAGGCTAACGTAACAAATGTGGAAAAAGTCAAGGGGTCTGAATACTTTCCGAATGACCATTGGCCAAATGAATGAATAATTCAACTATTTTCTAAATTAAAGTGGAAGACCTTCCCAAATTTGATAGTCCATGATGGATCTCAATTAAACAAATGGTATTTATCTTCCTTCAAGTGATGAAGTAGATGGTGGTTTCTGGGGCTATCCAAATCCCCCTGTCCTTTGTGACATTGTGCTGCTGAAGAGGGATAGTTAATCTGGAATATCCAATGAATATCTTCCACACATTATACTGCAGCTGTGCTGAAGTCAGATGAGAGAAGAGACGTGCTGCGGGTCGCTACATTTTTTACATTTTAGTTATTTAGCAGACGCTCTTATCCAGAGCGACTTACAGTTAGTGAGTGCATACATTTTCATACTGGCCCCCCGTGGGAAACGAACCCACAACCCTGGCATTGCAAGCGCCATGCTCTACCAACTGAGCTACAGGGGACTACAGATGATATACAGAAAGAAAGCACAATAAACGGAGTGGTAAAGAAATAGGAGATTAGGTCATCCCCACAGGGGGCCAGTATGAAAAATACAAAAATAATGTATGCACTCACTTACTGTAAGTGGCTCTGGATAAGAGCGTCTGCTAAATGACTAAAATATATAAAATATAATATCAATCCTAGAGACCTACTGTGTGGAAAACATGAGCAAATCATCCTCCTTTGCCCCCCTTTGCCATCATCACGGCAATCTACATCCAAGATTTGCAAAAAAAAATAGTTTCCATTGCAGAAGATTAATTCATGCTTTTTGAAACTCTGTACATTTGAGTCTTTTAGCAGATGCTCTTATCCAGAGCGACTTACAGTAGTGAGTGGATACATTATAATCTTTTACTGTTCCCCGTGGGAAACAAACCCACAACCCTGGCGTACTCTACCGGGCCACACAGGACCATGTAGTCATGATGAGTGATGGTTAATAAATTGGAACTAGTTTAGCAATTCATGGTAAAACTCAACTTTCACAATGACGTGTTTTATTTTTCATGTTGCATTCAGGAACTATAGCATACTAGTATAAAGCGTCATAATGAAATAATATCAAAAATAGTTGAAAAGAATGCTGCCACTGTTACTGTGTTAGGCAGCAACACTGGTCTCCACAAACGGAAAGATGAAGACATGTACTTACTGCAGCCTACTGTGATATGACAACATCACAGTCAGTGTCTGGTTCGCTGTGCATCAAATCCAAATCATACACTACACTGACAAGATGGGGGATGGTGAATTAAGTCCATTTTGCAGACTGCAGACAGTTACAAGTAATTATATAAATTAACTTGTCAGTTGGTCCCAGAGGTAGGCAAGTCATCCCACACAGCCTCACATAGACCCGTGGGCTTCTTCTCCAAACACAAAACAAAAGTAAGAGAGGCCCTGGGAGGGTGGCCAAGGGAGGGTGGACCTGGGGCCCTGGCAGGGTGACCAAGGGAGGGTGGACCTGGGGCCCTGGCAGGGTGGCCAAGGGAGGGTGGACCTGGGGCCCTGGCAGGGTGGCCAAGGGAGGGTGGACCTGGGGCCCCGGCAGGGTGGCCAAGGGAGGGTGGACCTGGGGCCCTGGCAGGGTGGCCAAGGGAGGGTGGACCTGGGGCCCTGGCAGGGTGGCCAAGGGAGGGTGGACCTGGGGCCCTGGCAGGGTGGCCAAGGGAGGGTGGACCTGGGGCCCTGGCAGGGTGGCCAAGGGAGGGTGGACCTGGGGCCCTGGCAGGGTGGCCAAGGGAGGGTGGACCTGGGGCCCTGGCAGGGTGGCCAAGGGAGGGTGTTTTACTGTATTGTCAAGCACACCTAATGTCCATAAAATAACATGTTTAATCGGACAGATAAACAAGAATAACAAATCTCTCAAGAAAGAATATCCTGAATGGTGACAGCACACCAAGCAGAGTACCCATGCACTGTGTACTGTGTGTGTGTGTGTGGGGGGGGGGGGGGGGGGGGGGGGGTTTGCACATCACTTACCATTACTTGACAATTCACTGCAGAATTGATTGTGTAAGGCTCACTGTATGAATGGTTTTGGAGTCGTCAAATTGCGGCATGAAATTGCCTAGCAAGCTCAAACTTCACACAGAAAAATCCCTGACAACCAACAATATTTTTTCCACTACCAGCAGAAATGCAATATTTAGACCCAGTGCAGTACAGGATCATTAAAATATTATTTGGAATATTCTATTATATACTGTAACTACATTACAATGAATATGTTACAACATATTGGTTCTCTGAGTGAGCCTATATAATTGCTATGGGTTCAACATTTGACATGCTGGCTGGGTATCCTACAACATGTGATCTGGAGATTCACTCCCTTCTTTAATCACTCATATCTCTGAGGTCCCATTATCTCCCTGAGGTGCCATTATCTCCCTGAGGTGCCATTATCTCCCTGAGGTCCCATTATCTCCCTGAGGTGCCATAATCTCATCTCAGTGAGACACTTAAATGTCCTGAAAAACATTCATGCTTCCCATGTCTGATTGTGAAAAATAAAATCAAACACTCATGATAAGGGCCTGTGTTGACCTTGGAGATCGTTTCATATTGATAACAGAACTAACAGTGATACCAGTTGTATGTTATCCTGATACAACATCAAAGCAGTGTCTCTCACGTCAACCGGCTATTTCCGCTCACATGCACAGTTCAATTAAGGGTCTATTCTCATTGATGTGAATGAATGATAATCGAGAGATTCGAGACATTACTGTAATGTAAATTGCGTATTTCTCGTCTGAAACACCACCACCGGAGGTCGGGCATGACACTCCCCCGACAGCTGCCCCTCTAAGCAGGGCAGTGTAAACAGAATTGTCTCATTGAGCCCAACATTCATACAGTAAAACTACTAATAGCAGAGCAATGTTTTTGAAACAGCTGAGAAGTATAGACATTTTCATTATATTTGAGACTTGTTTTAGTGAAATTGCAGTAACAGCCTGTTACATTCAGTGTAGCTTTAAGGGTGTTTCTCCCCCTGCCTGCTCTGAGTCACCGCTTTAAGGGTGTTTCTCCCCCTGCCTGCTCTGAGTCACCGCTTTAAGGGTGTTTCTCCCCCTGCCTGCTCTGAGTCACCGCTTTAAGGGTGTTTCTCCCCCCTGCCTGCTCTGAGTCACCGCAAGAAGTTGATCAACTCAGAGGAATTCTCAATGTTTTCAGTCACAATTTTGCGTTTAGCTCAATGACTTCCATGTTATCGATCAAACGAAGCCTGGTTTGTTCCAAGGTAACTTCAACAGGCAGAAACTGTACTTTTATATTGGTATGATCAGGGTTAGCCTCTGCTCCCGGTTTTCAGGGGAAATGGAAAGAGCCTGTGACACGACTTCCACCTTTTGGACGTTAACTCGTCCTCCACATTAACTCGTCCTCCACGTTAACTCGTCCTCCACATTAACTGCATTTGTTGAACAGTGCAGAAGAGAATCTCCCCCTCATCAAGACCAGTATGCAGGGGATCTAGTTTCAGCCATTTATTTTACGCCTGCTACATTAGGTTAGAGAGGGGTGTTGGTTTATGTTAATGTTTGATATGCTAATGTTACTAGCTAGCAGAGCTAGCTAGCGGTGTTAATGTTTTGCTACATTTAACAAATGCGTGTAAACAAAGCGAATGATAAAATAAACTGTCTGCACACGCTTGTGAATATGTGCATTTTTCAAGAGTGTAGCTAATATGTTTTAGACGTAAAGATACTCTCATTGTTGAACAGTTAGCATGCTAACTGGCTAGTGGCTCCTGTCGTACTGATGTTGACAGTAAATATGGAGCTGCAGCGCAACAATGTCACGTTGCCAGCCACAACCAAAGGCAAGGCAAGGATGTAATGTACATTTAATTGTAATAATAAGTAATATGCCACTTAGCAGATGTTTTTATCCAAAGCGACTTACAGTCATGCGTGCATACATCAATTTTAAAAGTTGATGTACAGCTGTCAATTGTAATCTCGCCGTGCTGCCTCTCCTTAAATGTTTGACAATGAGAATAGCCTTTAAGTTTGTTTAGGAGTGTGAAACAGTGGTTGCAACGTAAATCCACTAGGGTGTGAAACAAGGTAGTGATAGTCTCATGCGGGGGAAAAACATTTTTTTTGGCAGACGCCAGATTGGACGTCACTAACAAGTCAATTCACATGGGACTGACATTTCAAGAACTACTAGCTAGCCAGAATAAAATGGTCTTCAAAGATAACCCAGGCAGTTGCGGTTTCCATGCCTTCCAAACGTTTGGAAAGCCATCAGGGAGACCTACTGTGGCTCATTGACTGAAGAGATTTCTGCTTTTCTAGATTTATTTTTCTAAAACCCAGTGTGGTGTCACCCCTTGCATATGTACACCCTTCTATGGACATAATTAACACATTAAGACATTGCACAATACTAATGGGAGATGCTTATGGCTGACTGATGATGAATCCCTGTATACTAATATCCCCCCACCAGGGAGGCCTAGATCCCCATGGCACAATGTCTTAGTCAACGAGCCACTGGCACACTCCCTACCACTAACTATACTGTTGAACTTGCTCTGACTGAGAACTTTTTCATGTTTGAAAATGTAATGTTCATTCAACAGAAGGGAACTGCTATTGGTAGTAAAATGTCACTGGATTATGCCAATCTGTATGTGGGTATGTTTGAGAAGGTGATTTTCAATTCATTACTGTGCCATATAAAGCTCTGGAAATGCTTCATTGACGATATGTTCCTTGTATTCCAGGGCAGAGGAACTTCATCAATTCCAATCCATCAATAAAAGTAGTGAACATCTGAAATTCACCCTCACCTTTGAAGGGCATTAAACAAGGAGGGGGGGGGGGGGGGGGGGGGGGGGGGGGGTTTAGCATGGACCTATACAGGAAGCAGACGGACATTATTTATATTACAGCATGGTGGATGAAAGTTTACAACGTAGGTGCACACAGGTCGAGAGAAAAATGTGAGATGACAGTGACACATTCAATACCATCTTGCACACTCTTGCCTGCATGTAGCTTATCTAGGGTGTAATCATTAGTCCAACAGTTGCAAACAAGAGTTTATATTGGACAAATTCAGGTATTTTTATCCCCGTTTCATTTGCTTCTGTTTAAGAAATGTTTTTCAACAGAATAGGCGGAATGAATACACCCCTGATCAAGCATAAACACAGGTCACCATCATAGCAGCCACGTTGTATTCCCGCTCACCTCTTCCCTTCGTTTGTGGACTTCAATGAACAACACATCAGCTGTATGTGACCAGGCAAAGAAAACCTTTCAAGCCAAACCTTCATATCATAACCGCTACATACAGCCTACATTGTAGTCACCGTATTAGCTAAAGTAACGTCCTAGTCAACATAGCTAATAGAACTAGGAGCCCCGTGTAGCTCAGTTGGTAGAGCATGGTGCTTGCAACGCCAGGGTTGTGGGTTCGCTTCCCACGGGGCGCCAGTATGAAAATATATGTACTCATTAACTGTAAGTCGCTCTGGATAAAAGCGTCTGCTAAATGACTAAAAAGTAACTAATGCGTTAGTAAACCCGCTACAATCATTCAGTAACGTTACAGTGTATAGTCAGTAAGCAGTTACGCTGGCGGTCCCCGGTGGCAATAAATTAATCAAACCAAAAGCTTACCTTGACTTGGAAGAGTACCAGTGTTGTGTTGGATAGTCATAGCCAGCTAGCTAACATAGCATCCCTCTGTTTGAGCAACTAAACTAGCCAGCTGCATTTTCTAAGTAAGTGAAACTGAAACAAAAAACTCTTGATTCCTCTTCATTTTTGAGTCAACTACTCACCACATTTTATGCACTGCAGTGCTGGCTAGCTGTAGCTTAAGCTTTCAGTACTAGATTCATTCTCTGATCCTTTGATTGGGTGGACAACATGTCAGCTCATGCTGCAAGAGCTCTAATGGGTTGAGGACGTCCTCCGGAAGTTGTCATAATTACTGTTTAAGTCTATGGAAGGGGGTGAGAACCATGAGCCTCCTAGGTTTTGTATTGAAGTCAATGTACCCAGAGGAGGATGGAAGCTAGCTGTCCTCCGGCCACACCATGGTGCTACCCTACAGAGTGCTGTTGAGGCTACTGTAGACCTTTATTGCAAAACAGTGTTTTAATCAATTATTTGGTGACATATGAATATATTTTGTATAGTTTTATCTAAAAAGGATGCGTTTTTCTATGTTTTAATATTTTTAAGAAATTCACTGAGGATGGTCCTCCTCTGGGGAGCCTCCAATGCACAAAGTGACTATGACAAACAAGCCAACTGTCTGGATGTGCTTTTCAGACAGCGGGGTTACCCAGAGGAATGGCTGCATGATGCAAGGGATTGTTACAAAAATATGACCCGGATGACAGCCTCACGCCCAAACCACCCTGCCCCCCTGACCAACGAGTTCCATGCTACCTTCAATACTCCCCAATTGGCAAACAGTTCGACCACATCATTAAAAAACACTGGCACATCTTGAGCACTGATCCACAACTGGAAAATACGTTTAAAATGCGGGTAGTCTTCAGACGCACCCCCAACATCAGTCAAATGGTGGTGAGGTCTGATCTTCCACCGGTACCACCTTCCTAGACATTGTGCCTGACGGTAATTACAGATGTGGCCGATGTACCCAGTGCAACTTTACAAACAAATGCAAATGTTCAATTACCCAATCACGGGCAAGGCAAAAAAAAAAAGAAGGGCATGGAGAGACTGCGATGGAGACGTAACCTGGTCTCATCTGGATGGCAATGGGCTGGCAGACTTTGGCAAAGCTGGGCTGTGGCCGGCCATTGAAGACTTGAACAGAGGCAGTTGGTTCACTGATCTAGGAGAGGGTCTTAGCTGGTAAGACCAGGGATTGATCCGCTGCTGCTGTAAGACAGATGGATGTGATGTGATGCTGGTAGGGATGGAAGGTAAGAACCCGTGGAAGTGGCAGAACCAGAACCAGCGGGACCGGAGGTGAAGAGAGGTAGTCCCTGGCAGAGAGAGTGGGTGAGCCACCGCCGATGTGTCAAATGAGTGTTGGACGTAAACATAGCAACCAGTTGTTGGTAGCGGTGAGAAGGGTGAGAAGGATGAGAAGGGTGAGAAGGGTGAGAAGGGTGAGAAGGGTGAGAAGGGCGAGAAGGGTGAGAAGGGTGAGAAGGGTGAGAAGGGTGAGAAGGGTGAGGAGAAGGGTGAGAAGGGTGAGAAAGGGTGAGGAGAGCGAGAAGGGTGAGAAGGGTGAGGAGAAGGGTGAGGAGAAGGGTGAGAAGGGTGAGAAGGGTGAGAGAGCGGAGAAGGGTGAGAAGGGTGCGAGGGGCGAAGGTGAGAAGGGGAGAAGGGTGAGGAGAAGGGTGAGGGGGGCGAGAGAGAGGTGGAGAGGGTGAGGAGAAGAAGGTGGGAAGGTGCTGAGGGGTGAGGGGAAGGGTGGGCGAAGGGTGAGAAGGGTGAGGAGAGCGAGAAGGGTGAGGAGAAGGGTGAGGAGAAGGGTGAGGAGAAGGGTGAGAAGGGTGAGAAGGGCGAGAAGGGTGAGGAGAGCGACAAGGGTGAGGAGAAGGGTGAGCAAAGCAGATGTCTCTGTAGTACAAGGCGGCCAAAGACAGGGCTGGAGTGACCGGAGGTGGGGAGAGGTTGTCACTGGCAGAGAGAGGCCAGCGGGGACCTTGTAGGATCTACTGGTGAAGCAAGGAAGAGACTGGATGCGAATTGAAGTGGAGTGTGTTCGGTGGAGGTAGAGCCAGAGGCAGCCGTCGAGAGGGAATGGTGAGCCGGAGGGCAGGGCTGGGGCCAGCAGAGGCACTTAGGTTGTGTTGGATGCCAAGTCGTAATCTGCGGTTGAGAGAGAAGCCAGGTCCGGAGCTGGTTTGGGGACTTCGGTCGAATTCTTTGAGGCCTGATTTGAGGCCGAGTTGGTGGTGTTGGAATGAATGTGCGTCAGTGGAGGCAGCAGGGGATGTCATCATGGGGACCCTCGGGTGTGTGCTGTCATCATGCAGTACGCAACATGGGTGGATATGGTCCCGCCATAGTCAACCGACCCGAGAGAGGGAGAAGTAGTTTAGTGGAAGAGAGTAAAATAACCAGCGAGAACAGTCATGGCTGGACGACCATGACATGAATGGCATCTCTAGAGTGAGAAGGCCGGTCTGCAGGATGACAGGATGTGGCCAATATATGGTGAAATTGCAACAAACTGATACTATGTTGTCACTGACAGAGAGAGGCGGGACCTTGTAGGACCTTGAGGCCTGCAGTCATATGGACTGGCACATGCGACCCTGGACAAGCTTTAATTCATGGCATAAAGACAAGCTGCTTTTTATCAATTACTCTTAACGTGAATGGAAATTAATACAGAATGTATTGAATTGTATTGAATATGAATTACTGTACTGGCGATGGTTGAATAGCCGTGACTAAGGATGGTTGGCGGCACAGCCTCACGAGTCCACAGAGGAGGAGCGGAGCATGTGGCCGGGAGATGCGCTGGTGTGTTCGGGGCCGTGGATAGTCGGGAAATGCACTCATGAGAGCACGCTGGGAATAGGCTGCAAAGCTGGCCAGCTTGCCAGAGAGGAAATGACATGAAAGCAGGCATCATGTGGGTCTGTGATATGAGGGGAACGAACGACAGAAAGAGCCTGAAACATGAAACTAAAGCAACGCCAAGAGACAACTGATTTCAACAGCCAGGTTGAGAGACGAACAGAGGAGAGGTTAGTGAACGAGACCTGAACGGAAGCAGGTGAAAGATGCAACAAAATATTACAATTAACTTGCTGAGGGGATAACTTGCTCAGCAAAACTTGATGAGGCTAGTAACACACAGTGTCCCACAGTGCACTGCAGAACAAACAGGCTGAACGTTCGTTTGGTCAGGTTTAAGTAGGGTGGCAGTGGTGATATAGGAGAGTGAGGACAGATGTGGATGCTTGTTGAGGAACTGTGTTCAAGGCAACTAGTTAAAGTGTTGCAAACCGGCTTGGAGGCTCATTGGCAATTAGTAGCAGCTGGTGCTTGTTGAGTTGCTAGGGAGCTGCGTTCAAGGCAACTAGTTAAAGCGGTTGCATTCTTGTCCTGTCCTCTCTCCTGATTTTTTTTCCATTCTGAACACCATTAAATGAATCAGAACTCCAGACTTTCAAGATTTGTGAGAAGAGTTCTGGAAATTGATTCTACCTTTCCAAGAACCGTTGTTTTAACCGTGGCTTGTGTTAGTATATACACTAGGCTAACAAATAAACATTTTAAATGTCAGTCATTTAGCAGACGCTCATATCCAAAGCAACTTACAGTTACATTTTCATAATCGACCGCACAACGTTGGTGTTGCATTAGAGTGCATTAAACATGAATATACTAACTACAAGTAACATTGAGAGTTATGTGAGTTGATCCACTTGGATGATGGTTGTCAGTGGAACTTATCTAATGTACAATGACATATTGCAAATGCTTTTAGGCTAAAATGAACTTTCTTTGACAACAAAAAGGTACTTTCAAAGGCACAAAAGGCACACAAAAAAAAATCTGTATTCAGAAACAACATGGATCCCTCAAAATCCTCTGCCTGAGCAACGATAAGCAACGTCACCCAGTTTTAATGTGAAGTTAGATCCAGTATGTTACCAATGAATAGATGTGTGCCAGAGACCCTAGAGCCCCTCAGCCTAACTTAGTGCCAAATATATAGGAGGGAGCAGAGAGCAGCAGGCCAGGGATAGAGCAGCAGGCCAGGGTGTAGTCCAGGGTGTAGTCCAGGGTGTAGTCCAGGGTGTAGTCCGGGGTGTAGTCCAGGGTGTAGTCCAGGGTGTAGTCCAGGGTGTAGTCCGGGGTGGAGTCCAGGGTGTAGTCCAGGGTGTAGTCCGGGTGTAGTCCGGGGTGTAGTCCAGGGTGTAGTCCGGGGTGTAGTCCGGGGTGTAGTCCAGGGTGTAGTCCGGGGTGTAGTCCAGGGTGTAGTCCAGGGTGTAGTCCGGGGTGTAGTCCAGGGTGTAGTCCAGGGTGTAGTCCAGGGTGTAGTCCAGGGTGTAGTCCAGGGTGTAGTCCAGGGTGTAGTCCAGGGTGTAGTCCGGGGTGTAGTCCAGGGTGTAGTCCAGGGTGTAGTCCGGGGTGTAGTCCAGGGTGTAGTCCAGGGTGTAGTCCGGGGTGTAGTCCGGGGTGTAGTCCAGGGTGTAGTCCAGGGTGTAGTCCAGGGTGTAGTCCAGGGTGTAGTCCAGGGTGTAGTCCGGGGTGTAGTCCAGGGTGTAGTCCAGGGTATGTCACAAATAGAATAACAGCACCATGCTTCACTGGACTCAATTCTACATTCATCAAGTATTTCAATGCAAGAGGGAAAAGTGAGCATTATAATCCACCTGCCCTGTAGGGAAATGGCCACTCGAAACTGGCTCTGACTGGAGCACTTAACAGCAAGTCCACTGAAGGGACTGAAACCAGCTGTCAGTGAATGGTTCTCTCCTTCTCTCAGTCTAGAGAGGAGATCGAGCTATATCTAGAGAAAGCATCACGAGATATCTAGAGATATATCTGATCTCGATAATATGTGAGGGATAATATGATAGAGAGATATCTACCGCTCATCGCGCTACATCTCTCTGTGCTATCTCGCTCTCACCTCTCTCTCTTCTCTCTCTATCTTCTTCTCTCTCTCTCTCTTTCGATCTCTCTCTCTCTCTCCTCTCTCTCTTCTCTCTCTCTCTCTCTCTCTCTCTCTCTATTTCTCTCTCAGTGAACGCTGGAAGCAAGCAATGAATAACAAAAGCCAAGCGACTCTGTTGTAGCCAGTCTTACTACTGCACACCAATATGTGGGTGTAGGCTGTAAAAATTAATATATTGCTATTGCAGCCACTACAAATTGAGGAGAATCTGAAACAACGGTGTTCATTATTGTTTTGGCTAAGTAAGTATTTTCCTGAAAGAGCAGACAAACAGGGTGAAGACAATAGGCTCTAACTAACTCATCTGAGAGCAGGCTGAATGGGTCTGTAGCCTATCAACTTTCAACAACTAACTGTAGTGTAATGACTGTCACACATTATATTCCACTGTAGCTAAAAAAAAAAAAACAAAAGCATATCTTGTATTTTGTTGTGAAACTTATAGTAAGACAATTATTTATTATTTAGAAAAGACTAAGCCTACACATCTTATAATAAAACATTCAGCAAATTATTTTATCATTATTATTATCATTATTATTGTTGTTGTTATTACGACAGTATTGTTATGTAAACAGGCTACCTGAAGACTTGAGTAGGATTGCAACGATACACTTGTCTCTCCCAGAGGAGCACATGCCTTGCCTTGAATCTCCTATAACCTCACAGCTCTAAACCCCACTCTCATCCATCCAAAAACCCCCATCAAAACATTTCAATAAAGTATCACTACTCACCGCCAAAAGCAGGGAACAGGCAGGTTTTTCCTTCGTAATGTCACGTTGTTTTCAGTCCCAGTGTCAGAGAATCTAACGGTAACCAACCAGTCTCTGTCGCCCCCGAACCACGGAATTTCAGAGAGAGGAGCTTGATCTCTGTCTCTCTACAGAATGAGACAACGATGTGAATAGTCCATCCTTCGCGCCCTTCGTTGTAGTCTAGTGCCGATTTCTACACTGTCCGTTGCTTTCCGGAGGAGTTCACCTTTGCCTCCACTTCGGGAACCTTTCCGTCCGTTACCGAATGCCGTCGGAAAGGGATGAAAACAGCGCGTCAGGTGGCCTGTTTGACTCAGCAGCTTCTGATCTGCGTTCTGCCTCGTTCTAGAGCTAGAAGAACAGAGCTCCCAACACACTCCTCCCGCTCCTAATCATTTACACCAGGTCCATGGAGCAGCTTGTGTCCTGCTGGAGAGACAGCCCTGCACGTGATGTTTCCTACCTCTATTCTGTGGAGTAGAGATGTGTTTGTAGACTATTGTAGCTTAATACAAGGTGTTGAGAATGAATGAGACAGGCTAATAGAATACATGGTATTTATAAATCCAGCAGCATGTACCATGCAGGGTAAAGGATATGTGGATTGTTGCCTTCTAAAATAGATACCTGTCAAATGGTAGGCCAGTGATTTCTAGGCAGGTGATAGGTATCATAGAGTTAAAGGTATATTATATCATAGAGTTAAAATATTATATCATAGAGTTAAAGGTGTATTATATCATAGAGTTAAAATATTATATCATAGAGTTAAAGTATTATACCATAGAGTTAAAATATTATATCATAGAGTTAAAGGTGTATTATATCATAGAGTTAAAATATTATATCATAGAGTTAAAATATTATACCATAGAGTTAAAGGTGTATTATATCATAGAGTTAACCACTGCAAGGTGACTGGGAATATGGTTCGAATACAAACAGTGCAGTTATTCCCTCCGTAAGGCAATCAAACAGGCAAAAGGTCAGTACAGAGACAAAGTGGAGTCGCAAATCAACGGCTCAGACACGAGACGTATGTGGCAGGGACTCCAGACAATCACGGATTACAAAGGGAAAACCAGCCACGGACAGCGACGTCTTGCTCCCTAGACAAGCTAAACACCTTCTTTGCCCGTTTTGAGGATAACACAGTGCCACCGACGCGGTCCACTCCCAAGGACTGTGGGCTCTCGTTCTCCGTGGCCGACTTGAGTAAGACATTTAACTCTAATGAACTTATCCTCTGCAGCAGAGGTAACTCTGGGTCTTCCTTTCCTGTGGCGGTCCTCATGAGAGCCAGTTTCATCGTAGCGCTTGATGGTTTTTGCGACTGCACTTGAAGAAACTTTCAAAGTTCTTAAAATGTTCCTCATTGACTGACCTTCATGTCTTAAAGTAATGATGGACTGTAATTTCTCTTTGCTTTTTTGAGCTGTTCTTGCCATAATATGGACTTGGACTTTTACCAAATAGGGCTATCTTCTGTATACCACCCCTACCTTTTCACAACACAACTGATTGGTTCAACACATTAAAAAGAAAAGAAATTCCACAAATTAACTTTTAAGAAGGCACACCTGTTAATTGAAATGCATTCCAGGTGACTACCTCATGAAGCTGGTTGAGAGAATGCCAAGAGTGTGCAAAGCTGTCATCAAGGCAAAGGGTGGCTACTTTGAAGAATCGAAAATCGAAAATATATTTTGATTTGTTTAATACTTTTTTGATTACAACATTATTCCATATGTGTTATTTCATAGTGTTGATGTCTTCACTATTATTCTACAATGTAGAAATAGTAAAAATAAAGAAAAACCATTGAATGAGTAGGTGTGTCCAAACCTTTGACTGGTACTGTATGTCTTGGTCCTCTGTAGCTCAATTGGTAGAGCATGGCTCTTGTAACGCCAGGGTAGTGGGTTCGATCCACGGTACCACCCATACTTAAAAATTTATGCACACATGACTGTAAGTCGCTTTGGATAAAAGCGTCTGCTAAATGGCATAATATTAATAATAATAATTACAGAGACCTAAATATCCTGCTGAAAAGGAATTAACTTTAACAAAAGACATGTCCAGACAATCAATAATTGAATTTTGGTTGATTTCCATTAGATGATCACATAGTCAAGGTATCAATTGAACCATCTATTCTTACTGATCATAAAGTTAAATTCTTATATGTAAATCTTAATGTCTCTGAAGTTAATAAACCGAACCACAGTTACTGGACACTCAACAGTAGGCTTTTGGGCGATGATACATTCAAGATGGATGCCAAAGATATTATATAAAAAGATTGGAGGAAATGCTCTATTTAAGGCTTAAATAATAAGGGAAATAATGAGAATTAATGAAGTATGAAAAAAGACCAACAAAACAAGGTATAATCTTTATATCATAAATAGGACTGGTGGAGTTATGTCACACACGCAGCTAACAAAGATATATGGAAATGTCGGCTCTACTCAAACTAATTGCAGCATTACCACAAACATGAAAGAGGCAAGTGGAAGGGGGACAAAGTAAGGAACTTCTCTGTTGGCCGTGCATTAAAGACCAAAATTGGTTAAAGAAAATTGTGATAAATAAAAAATTATATCAGTTTCATTTAAGGACCAAAAAATTGCTAAATAGTTGGGAAGATATGTTCCATATATACCGATTCCATGGCACATGGTTTATGAACTGATACACAAAACAATGCTGGATTCAAAACTTAAGAGTTTTTCAATTTAAATTATTATACAAAATTCTTGCAACCAATAGAATGTTATATACATGGGGGATGCAACCATTCCAGCTCTGCAAATTTTGCTGCGAAGAGGCAGAATCATTATATCATTTGTTTTGGTACTGTCCACATGTAGCTTGTTTTTGGTCGCAGGTTCAGAAACGGCTGAAGAATTGCAACATTTACCTGGAACTAACTCTACAAATAGCACTGCTGAGTGATTTAAAAAGTCATAGTCAATCAATTAATAATATAATAATGCTCTTAGCAAAAAATGGTATCTTAAATTTACAATATGTAGAATCTATGAGGATAGAAAGGTTCAGAACTTTTGTGTCACAGCACAGTTGAAACATACAGTGAGGGAAAAAAGTATTTGATCTCCTGCTGATTTTGTACGTTTGCCCACTGACAAAGACATGATCAGTCTATAATTTTAATGGTAGGTTTATTTGAACAGTGAGAGACAGAATAACAAACAAAAAATCCAGACAAATGCATGTCAAACATGTTATAAATTGATTTGCATTTTAATGAGGGAAATAAGTATTTGACCCCAATCAGAAAGATTTCTGGCTCCCAGGTGTCTTTTAAACAGGTAGCGAGCTGAGATTAGGAGCACACTCTTAAAGGGAGTGCTCCTAATCTCAGTTTGTTACCTGTAAAAAAGACACCTGTCCACAGAAGCAATCAATCAATCAGATTCCAAACTCTCCACCATGGCCAAGACCAAAGAGCTCTCCAATGATGTCAGGGACAAGATTGTAGACCTACACAAGGCTGGAATGGGCTACAAGACCATCGCCAAGCAGCTTGGTGAGAAGGTGACAACAGTTGGTGTGATTATTCGCAAATGGAAGAAACACAAAATAAATGTTAATCTCCCTCGGCCTGGGGCTCCTTGCAAGATTTCACCTCATGGAGTTGCAGTGATCATGAGAACGGTGAGGAATCAGCCCAGAACTACATGGGAGGATCTTGTCAATGATCTCAAGGCAGCTGGGACCATAGTCACCAAGAAAACAATTGGTAACACACTAGGCCGTGAAGGACTGAAATCCTGCAGCGCCCGCAAGGTCCCCCTGCTCAAGAAAGCACATATACAGGCCCGTCTGAAGTTTGCCAATGAACATCTGAATGACTCATAGGAGAACTGGGTGAAAGTGTTGTGGTCAGATGAGACCAAAATGGAGCTCTTTGGCATCAACTCAACTCGCCGTGTTTGGAGGAGGAGGAATGCTGCCTATGACCCCAAGAACACCATCCCCACCGTCAAACATGGAGGTGGAAACATTATGCTAAGGGGGTGCTTTTCTGCTAAGGGGACAGGACAACTTCACTGCATCAAAGGAACGATGGACGGGGCCATGTACCGTCAAATCTTGGGTGAGAACATCCTTCCCTCAGCCAGGGCATTGAAAATGGGTCGTGAATAGGTATTCCAGCATGACAATGACCCAAAACACACGGCCAAGGCAACAAAGGAGTGGCTCAAGAAGAAGCACATTAAGGTCCTGGAGTGGCCTAGCCAGTCTCCAGACCTTAATCCCATAGAACATTTGTGGAGGGAGCTGAAGGTTCGAGTTGCCAAACGTCAGCCTCGAAACCTTAATGACTTGGAGAAGATCTGCAAAGAGGAGTGGGACAAACTCCCTCCTGAGATGTGTGCAAACCTGGTGGCCAACTACAAGAAACGTCTGACCTCTGTGATTGTCAACAAGGGTTTGGCCACCAAGTTGTCACGCCCTGGCTCTAGGGACTCTTTTATGTTGAGCCAGGGTGTGTAGAGTCTATGTTTTGTGTTCATTGTTTCAGTTTCTAGTTCATGTGTTTCTATGTTGGCCGGGGATGGTTCTCAATCAGAGGCAACGTGAATCAGCTGTTGCTTGTTGTCTCTGATTGGGAACCATACTTAGGCAGCCGTTTGGCACTTGTGTTTTGTGGGATCTTGTTCCGTGTATGGTTTGTGTTTTGTTACCAAGGACTTCACGCATCGTTTTGTTGTTTTTGTTTGTGTGGTGAATAATAATAAAATATGTTCGCATTCCACGCTGCACATTGGTCCACTCCTTTTGACGATCGTGACACAAGTACTAAGTCATGTTTTGCAGAGGGGTCAAACACTTATTTCCCTCATTAAAATGCAAATCATTTTATAAAAAATGTTGACATGCGTTTTTCAGCATTTTTTTAATTTTTTTTATTCTGTCTCTCACTGTTCAAATAAACCTACCATTAAAATTAGACTGATCATGTCTTTGTCAGTGGGCAAACGTACAAAATCAGCAGCGGATCAAATACTTTTTTCCCTCACTGTATATGGCATATATAAATCAAAACTGAATGGTGTTCAGAGATAGATGGAAGGGGTCGAGTCTAAAAACAAACAAAAGATAACTATTATAAACTATTCTGTGTCCGTAAAATGTATATAGTATGCATAAGCTGGAAGTCTAAGAGTTGTTGTCCATTAGTTTACTCCAATTAGGGGAGGGGTGGTAGGGTTAGGGGAAAATAATAAAGGAAAATATATTAAAAATACATTGATGGAAGTCATCTATCTGCAATATTTAAGCTGATGTAAAAATACAAATAAAAAGACAAACAAATCAAATCAAATGAATTTATAAAGCCCTTTTATATCAGCAGATCTCGACAAACAGCAGATGTCACAAAGTGCAATACAGGAATCCAGCCTAAAACAGATGTAGAAGCACTGTGGCTAGGAAAAACTCCCTAGAAAGGCAGGAACATAGGAAGAAACCTAGAGAGGAACCAGGCTCTGAGGGGTGGCCAGTCCTCTTCTGGCTGTGCCGGTGGAGATTATATGAGTACATGGACATTAAGGCCAGATCGTTCTTCAAGCTATTCAAACGTTTATAGATGACCAGCAGGGCCAAATAATAATCACAGTGGTTGTAGAGGGTGCAACAGGTCAGCACCACATGAGTAAATGTAAGTTGGCTTTTCATAGCCAAGCATTCAGAGGTCGAGACAGCGGTTGGCGTGTAGAGAGAGAGTAGAGAGAGAGCAAGAGAGAGCAAGAGAAGAAGAGAGAAGGAGAGAGAGAGAGGAGAGGAGAGCAGAGAGAGAGGAAGAGAGAGGGAGAAGGGAGGGAGGAGAGAGAGAGAGAGAGGGGAGGAAGAGAGCGAAAACTGAGGTACGGGACAAGGTAGACGTCGGTGAAACAGCAGGGTCCATAGCCGAGGCACATGAAACTGGAGCAGCAGGTTAGACACGTCACAGGTGGACTGGGGACATGCCGCAGTCACAGGTGGACGGGGACAGCGGAGCACCATTTGGGAATGGGACAGCCAGGAGTCTCGGGTGGATGGGGACACCCAGGAGTCATAGGGGAGGGGGGAAAAGGGCCAGAGTCATCAGGGGGGAGGGGACAGCAGGATCAGGTGGACGGGGGACAGCAAGGAGTCATGGGGATGGGGGACAGCCAGGGTCATCGGGTGGAGGGGACGCCAGGAGTCATAGGGGGAGGGGCACCCAGGAGTTCGGTGGACTGGGGACACCCGGGAGTCTCGGGTGGACTGGGGGGGGGACACCCCCGGATAAGGTGGACTGGGGACAGCCAGGAGTAAAAGGTGGACGGGGGACAGCCAGGAGTCTAGGTGGACTGGGGACGCCAGGAGCCCTCAGGTGGACTGAGGCACCCAGGAGTTAGGTGGACTGGGGACACCCCGGTCATCGGGTCAGTAGCCCTCGGTCCTCCGGACCCTACCCCCGTAAACGGGCACTTAGATTTTGCGCAAGTACGGAGGCGAGACAGGGGGGGTCGGGGACACCTTAACGATACCCCCGGACATGGTCAACCAGGCAGGATATAACCCCACCCACTTTTCCAAAGCACAGCCCCCACACCACTAGAGGGATATCAA
Organism: Coregonus sp. 'balchen'; assembly: GCA_902810595.1. Taxonomy (NCBI): domain Eukaryota; kingdom Metazoa; phylum Chordata; class Actinopteri; order Salmoniformes; family Salmonidae; genus Coregonus; species Coregonus sp. 'balchen'. The sequence continues at coordinate 43,186,132 of LR778258.1, forward strand.
CAGACCACCAACTTACTACCATGATACAAGGCTGAGTAAAGCCCACAAAGATCTCCTCCTCCGCACGAGCCCAAGGGGGCGCAAAACCGGACAGGAAGATCACGTCTGCAACTCAACCCACTCAAGTCGAGTATAGTGAAAAAAGCCATGATGCAACCCTCCTAGGGCCGGCATGGGATAGCACTAGTAAGCCAGTGACTCAGCCCCCGTAATAGGGTCAGAGGCAGAGAATCCCAGTGGGGAGAGGGGAGCCGGCCAGGCAGAGACAGCAAGGGCGGTTTGTCACTCCAGTGCCTTGCAGTTCACCTTCGCACCCCTGGGCCAGACTACACTCAATCATAGGACGTACTGAAGAGATTAGTCTTCAGTAAAGACTTAAAGGTTGAGACCGAGTCTGCGTCTCTCACATGGATAGGCAGACCATTCCATAAAAAGGGAGCTCTATAGGAGAAAGCCCTGCCTACTGCTGTTTGCTTAGAAATTCTAGGGACAATAAGGAGGCCTGCGTCTTGTGACCGTAGCGTACGTGTAGGTCTGTACGGCAGGACCAAATCGGAGAGATAGGTAGGAGCAAGTCCATGTAATGCTTTGTACGTTAGCAGTAAAACCTTGAAATCAGCCCTAGCCTTAACAGGAAGCCAGTGTAGAGAGGCTAGCATTGAAGTAATATGATCACATTGTTTGGTTCTAGTCAAGATTCTAGCAGCCGTGTTTAGCACTAACTGAAGTTTATTTAGTGCTTTATCCGTGTAGCCGGAGAGTAGAGCATTGCTGTAGTCTAATCTAGAAGTGACAAATGCATGGATTCGTTTTTTTCAGCATAATTTTCAGATCTTTGCAATGTTACGAAGATGGAAAAAAGCTGCCCTTTAAATATTCTTGATGTGTTCGTCAAAAGAGAGATCAGTGTCCAGAGTAATGCCGAGGTCCTTCACAGTTTTATTTGAGACGACTGTACAACCATTAAGATTAATTGTCAGATCCAACAGCAGATCTCTTTGTTTCTTGGGACCTAAAACTAGCATCTCTGTTTTGCCCGAGTTTAAAAGTAAAACATTTGCCGCCATCCACTTCCTTATGTCTGAAACACAGGCTTCCAGGGTAGGACATTTTGGGGCTTCACCATGTTTCATCCAAATGTAGAGCTGTGTGTCGTCCGCATAGCAATGAACGTTAACATTTTGTTTCCGAATGACATCACCAAGAGGTAAAATATATAGTGAAAACAATAGTGGTCCTAAACTGGAACCTTGAAGAACACCGAAACGTACAATTGATTTGTCAGAGGACAAACCATCCACAGAGATGAACTGATATCTTTCCGACAGATTAGATCTAAACCAGGCAAGAACTTGTCCGTGTAGACCAATTAGGGTTTCCAATCTCTCCAAAAGAATGTGGTGATCGATGGTGTCAAAAGCAGCACTAAGGTGCACGAGAACAGACACAGAGCCTTGGTCTGACGCCATTAAAATATAATTTACCACCTTCACGAGTGCAGTCTCAGTGCTATGATGGGTTCTAAAACCAGACTGGAGTGTTTTGTACACATTATGTGTCTTCAGGAAGGCAGTGTGTTGCTGAGGAATAGCTTTTTCAAACATTTTTGAGAGGAATGGAAGATTCGATATAGGCCGATAGTTTTTTACATTTTCCGGGTCAAGGTTTGGCTTTTCAAGAGAGGCTTTATTACTGCCACTTTTAGTGAGTTTGGTTCACATCCGGTGGATAGGGAGCCATTTATTATGTTCAACATAGGAGGGCCAAGCACAGGAAGAAGCTCTTTCAGTAGTTTAGTTGGAATAGGGTCCAGTATGCAGTTGGAAGGTTTAGAGGCCATGACTATTTACATGACTGTGTCAAGAGATACAGGATTAAAAAACACGAAGGTCTCCATTGATCCTTGGTCCTGGCAGTTCTGTGTAGACTCAGGACCGCTGAGCTTTGGGATAAATTTGAATATTATCTGCCATGACTACAAGGTCCAATAGGAATTCAGGGAACTTACTGATGAATGCTGTATTTGGCCCAGGAGGCCTGTAAACAGTAGCTATAAAAAGTGATTGAGTAGGCTGCATAGATTTTATGACTACAAGCTCAAAAGAAGCTCAAAAGATGAAAACGCAGTCATTTTTTCTTTGTAAGTTAAAATGTTCTGTCATAAATGTTAGCAACACCTGTGCCTTTTGCGGGATGCGCGGGGGATATGGTCACTAGTGTAACCAGGAGGAGAGGCCTCATTTAACACAGTAAATTCATCAGGCTTAAGCCATGTTTCAGTCAGCCCAGTCAGGCCAGTGATTAGTTAATTGACCATAACTGCCTTGGAAGTGAGGGATCTAACATTAAGTAGCCCTATTTTGAGATGTGAGAAATTATCACAACCTCTTTCAATAATGACAGGAATGGAGGAGGTCTTTATTCCAGTGAGATTGCTAAACACCGCCATGTTTAGTTTTGCTCAACCTAGATCGAGGCACAGACACGGTCTCAATGGGGATAGCTGAGCTGACTACACTGACTGTGCTAGTGGCAGACTCCACTAAGCTGGTAGGCTGGCTAACAGCCTGCTGCCTGGCCTGCACCCTGTCTCATTGGGCTGGCTAACAGCCTGCTGCCTGGCCTGCACCCTGTCTCATTGGGGAGGCTAACAGCCTGCTGCCTGGCCTGCACCCTGTCTCATTGGGCTGGCTAACAGCCTGCTGCCTGGCCTGCACCCTGTCTCATTGGGCTGGCTAACAGCCTGCTGCCTGGCCTGCACCCTGTCTCATTGGGGAGGCTAACAGCCTGCTGCCTGGCCTGCACCCTGTCTCATTGTGGAGCTAGAGGAGTTAGAGCCCTGTCTATGTTGGTAGATAAGATGAGAGCCCCCCTCCAGCTAGGATGGAGTCCATCACTCCTCAGCAGGACATGCTTGGTCCTGTAGCACCCCTCCAGCTAGGATGGAGTCCGTCACTCCTCAGCAGGCCAGGCTTGGTCCTGTAGCACCCCTCCAGCTAGGATGGAGTCCATCACTCCTCAGCAGGCCAGGCTTGGTCCTGTAAACACCCCTCCAGCTAGGATGGAGTCCGTCACTCCTCAGCAGGCCAGGCTTGGTCCTGTAGCACCCCTCCAGCTAGGATGGAGTCCATCACTCCTCAGCAGGCCAGGCTTGGTCCTGTAGCACCCCTCCAGCTAGGATGGAGTCCATCACTCCTCAGCAGGCCAGGCTTGGTCCTGTAGCACCCCTCCAGCTAGGATGGAGTCCATCACTCCTCAGCAGGCCAGGCTTGGTCCTGTAGCACCCCTCCAGCTAGGATGGAGTCCATCACTCCTCAGCAGGCCAGGCTTGGTCCTGTAGCACCCCTCCAGCTAGGATGGAGTCCATCACTCCTCAGCAGGCCAGGCTTGGTCCTGTAGCACCCCTCCAGCTAGGATGGAGTCCATCACTCCTCAGCAGGCCAGGCTTGGTCCTGTAGCACCCCTCCAGCTAGGATGGAGTCCGTCACTCCTCAGCAGGCCAGGCTTGGTCCTGTAGCACCCCTCCAGCTAGGATGGAGTCCATCACTCCTCAGCAGGCCAGGCTTGGTCCTGTAGCACCCCTCCAGCTAGGATGGAGTCCGTCACTCCTCAGCAGGCCAGGCTTGGTCCTGTTTGTGGATTAGGTTTAGAGTCCCAGACAGAGGGCCAGTTATCTACAATTTCTATCTTTTGGGAGGGGCAGAAAACAGTTTTCAACCAGTGATTGAGTTGTGAGACTCTGCTGTAGAGCTCATCACTCCCCCTAACTGGGAGGGGGCCAGAGACAATTACTTGATTGCAACACATCTTTCTAGCTAATTTACACGCTGAAGCTTTGTTGCTCTTGGTGACCTCTGACTGTTTCATCCTAACATCGTTGGTGCCGACGTGGATAACAATATCCCTATACCCTCTACACTCACCAGTTTTAGCCTTAGCCAGCACCATCTTCAGATTTGCCTTTACGTCAGTAGCCCTGCCCCCTGGTAAACAGTGTATGATCGCTGGATGATTATTTTTAAGTCTAATATTGCAGGTAATGGAGTCTCCAATGACAAGGGTTTTCAATTTGTCAGAGTTAATAGTGTGAGACTCAGACCCGTGAAGGCTCGGCCTCTGACTCCGACTCGTTGCTCTACTGGATCAGTGTCCCGAAATCAGGACAGTTGCTGCTCAATATGCAATATTTGACTGGAATGGCATTGTAAACAAAAGCCAACTTTCCGGGACATAGACATGTCTTATATGGTCAGAAAGCTTAAACGATTGTTAATCTAACTGTAGTGTCCAATTTACAGTAGCTATTACAGAAAAAAAAATACCTTGCTATTGTTTGAGGATAGTGCACAACAACTAAACACTTTTATCACGGCAACTGGTAAAAATATTACTGTTCTCAGATTTTGAAATCATAGATTTTAGATTACATTTTTATATTTTATTTTTGCAAAACTCTATATATCCATTGTTTAGCTGGAATGGAAGGGACGTATCCTGTATTTGACTGTGATATGTGGTTGTCTCACCTAGCCATCTTAAGATGAATGCACTAACTGTAAGTCGCTCTGGACAAGAGCATCTGCTAGATTACTATTTCCACATTTTGTTGCGTTACAGCCTGAATTCAAATGGAAGTTTTGCTCCCTCAAAACTTGAGACATCTGTGGCATTGTGTTATATGACAAAAACACACATTTGACTGTCCCCAGCACAAGGTGCACCTGTGTAATGATCATACTGTTTAATCAGCTTCTTGATATGCCACACCTGTCAGGTGGATGAATTATCTTGGCAAAGGAAAAATTCTAACCAACAGGGATATAAACAAATTTGTGCACAACATTTGAGAAAATAAGCTTTTTGTGCGTATGGAATATTTTGGGGATCTTTTCTTTCAGCTCATGAAACTTGGGACCAACACATGTTGCGTTTATATTGTTGTCCATGTACATGAAAAAGAAAATGAAAACCCTAAAGATATTTCAAAATATGTCTCCGAAATTCTTTACACCTGTCATGCCTGTCTTACTGGTGATATGTCTGTATTTCTGGACTGTCAAAGACTATGCAAAGTTCATAGATGAACACTTCAAAAATCTATGTGATATCATGGCTATATACAGGAAGTACCAGGTAATAACATGGCTATATACAGAGAGTACCAGGTAATAACATGGCTATACACAGGAAGTACCAGGTAATAACATGGCTATATACAGGGAGTACCAGGTAATAACATGGCTATATACAGGGAGTACCAGGTAATAACATAGCTATATACAGGGAGTACCAGTACCTTGTAGATGTGCAGGGGAAACAGGTAATTGAGGTAGATATGTACATATAGGTAGGGGTAAAGTGACTAGGCACCAGGATAGATAGTAGACTGATCTGTAGGTAGGGGTGAAGTGACTAGGCAACAGGATAGATAGTAGACTGATCTGTAGGTAGGGGTGAAGTGACTAGGCAACAGGATAGATAGTAGACTGATCTGTAGGTAGGGGTGAAGTGACTAGGCAACAGGATAGATAGTAGACTGATCTGTAGGTAGGGGTGAAGTGACTAGGCAACAGGATAGATAGTAGACTGATCTGTAGGTAGGGGTGAAGTGACTAGGCAACAGGATAGATAGTAGACTGATCTGTAGGTAGGTGTGTGTGGCGTCAGTATGCCTGTGTGTGCATGTTATGTGTGTGTGTTGGAGTGTCAGTGTCAGAATATGTGAGTGTGTCGGTAGAGTCCGGTGTGTGTGCATAGCGTCAGTGCAAGAGAGTTTAAAAAAGGGTCAGTCCTGGTAGTCATTTGATGAGCTATTTAGCAGTCTTGTTTAGCAGCCTGTCGGTTCCAGACTTGGTGCATCAGTACTGCTTGTGTGTGGTAGCAGAGAGAACATGCTATGACTTGGGTGGCTGGGCCTTCCTCTGACACCACCTGGTATAGAGGTCCTGGATGGCTTGGCCTTCCTCTGACACCGCCTGGTATAGAGGTCCTGGATGGCTGGGCCGTCCTCTGACACCGCCTGGTATAGAGGTCCTGGATGGCTGGGCCTTCCTCTGACACCGCCTGTTATAGAGGTCCTGGATGGCTTGGCCTTCCTCTGACACCGCCTGGTATATAGGTCCTGGATGGCTGGGCATTCCTCTGACACCGCCTGGTATAGATGTCTATGTGTATATCTACAGTCTATGTCCTGGATGGCAGGAAGCTCGACCCCAAAGATGTACTGGGCCGTACTCACCACTCTTTGTAGCGCCTTGATGCAGCCAGTCAAGATGGTCTCAATGGTGCAGCTGGATAACTTGCCTCCTGAGGGGGAAGAGGAGCTGTCATGCCCTGTGTGGGTGTGAACCATGTTAATTCAGAGGAACCTGAAGCTTTCGAATCGCTCCACTAGACTGATGTTGATTGAGGGAGAGGTTGTTGTCCTGGCACCACACTGCCAGGTCTCTGACCTCCTCCCTATTGACTGTCTCATCGTCGTCCGTGATCAGTCCTACCACCGTTGTGTCGTCAGCAAACTTGATGATGGTGTTGGAGTCGGGCGCAGCCATGCAGTTGTGGGTGAACAAGGAGTACAGCAGGGGACTGAGCACGCACCCCTGAGGGGCCCCCGTGTTGAGGATCAGCGTGGCAGATGTGTTGTTGCCTACCCTCACTGTCTGGGGGCGGCCCGTCAGGAAGTCCAGGATCCAGTTGCAGAGGGAGGTGTTCAGTCCCAGGGTCCTTAGCTTAGTGATGAGCTTTGAGGGCTCTATGGTGTTGAATGCTGAGCTGTAGTCAATGAACAGCATTCTTACATACTGTAGGTGTTCCTTTTGTCCAGCTGGGTGAGGGCTATGTGGAGTGTAATAAATATTGCGTCTGTGGATCTGTTGGGGCGGTATGCGAATTGGAGCGGGTCCAAGGTGTCTGGGATGATGGTGTTGATGTGAGTCATGAGCAGCCTTTCAAAGCACTTCATGGCTACAGATGTGAGTGCTACACATGGGGCGGTAGTCATGTAGTCTTCAAGGAGGCCTGTCACATGACACCAGGCGGTAGTCATGTAGTCTTTCAGGAGGCCTGTCACATGACACCAGGCGGTAGTCATGTAGTCTTTAAGGAGATCACCTTTATGTCGTCCTCAAAGCAAACAAAGATCCCCTGAGGATAGAAAATTGGAGACCAATCACATTAATGCACAATGATGGAAAGCCATCCATCTTTGCAGAATTAATTAAAAAAGGTATTGACCAAGTCATTGGCGTTACCCAGTCTGGTTCTATGAAGGGCAGACATACAATACCAGTCAAAGGTTTGGACACACCTACTCCTTCCAGAGTTTTCTTTATTTTTAACATTTTCTAAATTGTAGAATAATAGTGAAGACATCAAAACTACGAAATAACACATGTGGAATCATGTAGTAACCAAAAAAGTGTTAAACAAATCAAAATATATTTCAGATTTGAGATTCTTCAAAGTAGCCACCCTTAAAAATAAATAATGACAGCTTTGCACACTCTTGGCATTCTCTCAACCAGCTTCATGAGGAATGGTTTTCCAACAGTCTTGAAGGAGTACCCACATTTTCTGAGCACGTGTTGGCTGCTTTTCCTACATTCTGCGGTCCAACTAATCCCAAACCATCTCAATTGGGTTGAGGTCGTGTGATTGTGGAGGCCAGGTCATCTGATGCAGCACTCCATCACTCTCCTTTTGGTTTAAACCAAAAATCTCTAATTTTGACTCATCAGACCAAAGGTCAGATTTCCACTGGTCTAATGTCCATTGCTCATGTTTCTTGGCCCAAGCAAGTGTTAGCAGTTGATGTTATTCTTCAATAACACAGTTCCCAAAGCAAATCAGGGGGAGAAAAATATATTTATTCAAAGAGAACAAATCATACTTGTTATGCTGGAAAGTAGATAGCATATGTTTATTCTTCCCTGTTCAGTTCCCCATTACAGAAAAAACACTAGTCCGAAACAACCATTTACATTGATCGTTAATTTCTTGCGTTGTGTATTTATCTTCGAATATTCTTACACTCCCCCCTAGACCATTTAAAAAAAGAAATATACTTAAAATGTATTTTTAGAAAACCATAGAAAATATGAAAACATAGACAGTATAAAAAACATTAGCTTTAAGCATAAAATAATTTATATTAAACACCTTGCATTTCTATAAAACACAAAGGGCATATTTTACTTGCCTTTGCAATAGGAAATAGATTCACACAAAGTTATAGAAAATAGGTGGTGATGACCCTTACGATTCCTACCACATGCTGTATTAGGAGGAACGATTCCTACCACATGCTGTATTAGGAGGAACGATTCCTACCACATGCTGTATTAGGAGGAACGATTCCTACCACATGCTGTATTAGGAGGAACGATTCCCACCACATGCTGTATTAGGAGGAACGATTCCTACCACATCCTGTATTAGGAGGAAACTCACAAGAAAAATAATTGTCTGCAAGACAATAATATTCAATCGTCATATTGGCAAGGTAATTATTCACAGAGTCCTTTAAAAGTGACCAGCTGTTCCACACCGGTATCCGTCCCACATAGATAACTATTAGAGAGTATGTTCTGACAGCCTGCCGGTAGTGAGGAATTCTTATTCCATTCAACTGGTTGATAAGGATGTCTCTAATGAACACTTCACCAGTGATCTTGTATTGTTTCTGTCACGATCGTCATAAGAAGTGGACCAAGGCGCAGCGTGAGAGGCGTACATCTTTTAATGAGTACTATACACAATCAACAAAACAACAAAACGATACGTGAAGTCTAACGGTTCACCAACACAAACCTATACAGAACAAGATCCCACAATAAACTAGTGCCAACCGGCTGCCTAAGTATAGTTCCCAATCAGAGACAACGAAAATCAGCTGCCTCTGATTGGGAACCACCCTGGCCAACATAGAAAACACGAACTAGAACGAAACATAGAAAATACAACATAGACACTACACACCCTGGCTCAACATTAAAGAGTCCCCAGTTTCAGGTACAGGCCTTGGGTCAGACGGTAGATTCTCATAACCTGTAACGGAGGAAAAAAAGTATGTGAACATGTCCTGGTTTCAAGAGAAATTGATATTTCACTTAGATCTCCCTAAGTAAGCATGTCCCGATTCTCAGGAAAAAGTGGACCTTCCATCTAGACATCACTAATATGATGAACCTTATCAGGTTCTGATCATCTTACTATGCTTCTTCACCCGAGATCGGCCCCCGACTGCTAATCAATCAGTTCTTTATTCTCCAGGCTCCGCTTTGTCATCTAAATGGACAACCTTGCAATGAGTGACATGTAACCATGGTGATTTTCCCTGGACTTTCACTGCTGACCTCGTTATGAGCAAAACTTGATAAGGACCTTCCCATTTTGGCCCTGATGTGTCTGTAACGTATTTTTTTTACCATCACCTACTGTCCTGGCACTACGTCATGTCCCCCCTCGGGAGCTATTCCCCAAGCCTCTTTTACATGTCTGTCTGTCCTGGCACTACGTCATGTCCCCCCTCGGGAGATATTCCCCAAGCCTCTTTTACATGTCTGTCTGCTTCCCCTACAGCATTAAAAAGTTGTATGCAATAGTTAACCATTCAGAATTTTTGTTGTGTTGTGCGGTTCCTTTCTTAGTAGGGCTTTAACCCATTGTGAGAAACAATCAACAACGACCAGCACATCTTCCTGTCCTTTAAATTTGGGCATAGCTTCCTTGATAATGGGATATTGTTTTGTGCAAGGTGGGGAAACACCTGTTAAGCACATTGGTTCCACGTCCAAAAGTTCCACACTCATTTTTCTTCGCAGTCCAAATAGGATGGTTCTGAACTGTAGAGCCCTGCAGCTGTCCAATTTGATAACATCAAGGCCTAAAATAGGTTGTTTAAAGGACCCTGTCCACACCCCTGTATAAATCTTCATTGGACCAATATAAATTGATAATGGTATATCTGACTTCCCCCCCACTCCCGTTGCTCTCATCTCGCCCTGAGGACATATACTGTATGTTTTGCATAAGAAATGGGCAATACAGTGACTTCAGCACCTGTATCTACTAAAATATCTACTGCAAAGTTGTTAACCAGCATGTTCACATACAGTGGGGAAAAAAGTATTTAGTCAGCCACCAATTGTGCAAGTTCATTTCCCACTTAAAAAGATGAGAGAGGCCTGTAATTTTCATCACCTGTCCACAACCTCAAACAGTCACACTCCAAACTCCATTATGGCCAAGACCAAAGAGCTGTCAAAGGACACCAGAAACAAAATTGTAGACCTGCACCAGGCTGGGAAGACTGAATCTGCAATAGGTAAGCAGCTTGGTTTGAAGAAATCAACTGTGGGAGCAATTATTAGGAAATGGAAGACATACAAGACCACTGATAATCTCCCTCGATCTGGGGCTCCACGCAAGATCTCACCCCGTGGGGTCAAAATGATCACAAGAACGGTGAGCAACAATCCCAGAACCACACGGGGGGACCTAGCGAATGACCTCCAGAGAGCTGGGACCAAAGTAACAAAGCCTACCATCAGTAACACACTACGCCGCCAGGGACTCAAATCCTTCAGTGCCAGACGTGTCCCCCTGCTTAAGCCAGTACATGTCCAGGCCCGTCTGAAGTTTGCTAGAGTGCATTTGGATGATCCAGAAGAGGATTGGGAGAATGTCATATGGTCAGATGAAACCAAAATATATATTTTTGGTAAAAACTCAACTCGTCGTATTTGGAAGACAAAGAATGCTGAGTTGCATCCAAAGAACACAATACCTACTGTGAAGCATGGGGTGGAAACATCATGCTTTGGGGCTGTTTTTCTGCAAAGGGACCAGGACGACTGATCCGTGTAAAGGAAAGAATGAATGGGGCCATGTATCGTGAGATTTTGAGTGAAAACCTCCTTCCATCAGCAAGGGCATTGAAGACGAAACGTGGCTGGGTCTTTCAGCATGACAATGATCCCAAACACACGGGCAACGAAGGAGTGGCTTCGTAAGAAGCATTTCAAGGTCCTGGAGTGGCCTAGCCAGTCTCCAGATCTCAACCCCATAGAAAATCTTTGGAGGGAGTTGAAAGTCTGTGTTGCCCAGCGACAGCCCCAAAACATCACTGCTCTAGAGGAGATCTGCATGGAGGAATGGGCCAAAATACCAGCAACAGTGTGTGAAAACCTTGTGAAGACTTACAGAAAACGTTTGACCTGTGTCATTGCCAACAAAGGGTATATAACAAAGTATTGAGAAACTTTTGTTATTGACCAAATACTTATTTTCCACCATAATTTGCAAATAAATTCATTAAAAAATCCTACAATGTGATTTTCTGGAATTTTTTTCTCATTTTGTCTGTCATAGTTGACGTGTACCTATGATGAAAATTACAGGCCTCTCTCATCTTTTTAAGTGGGAGAACTTGCACAATTGGTGGCTGACTAAATACTTTTTTTCCCCCACTGTATATTTCATCCGATTTCATATGTACACCAGCTGAGATGGGACATAAGAGGGGGTCTGTTAGTTTACCTCCAGCAAACTGTGCTGCTGAGCCGGAGAGAGCTTCTTACATTTCTGCATCAGCATTGTGACGTTGGGGCTGTTGTCCTGTTTCCATTTTCCCTTGGATGGCCCCTGCTTCTCCTGGCCACTTCTCATAAGGACATGATTTATTTTCTCGACATTCTCATTGACAGTGACCAGAAATCCCGCAATAATGACATGCACCAGGTTTCTCTTCTGGTGAACGAGTAATTTTGTTGGTTTCACGCGGAACCTGCACAACTCTGATGACAGCTGGTTTATTATGTTGATTGATGTCTCTGTCCAGTCGTGAGAGCCTGTCGATGATGTCGCCATAGTTTTGTCTCACCCAATCACTAGTTGTGGAAACAAAGGTTTTGCACAAATCATCGTGTATGGATTGCATCAACTGATGTGTGATTGCCCCATTTGTAGAGGAGTTGATTGCATTTTCATCTTCCACTGTGTCTAACCACCTCTGCTCTAAACCTTTTCATCAAATTCAACAAACGGTTATTTCGGTTTTTGGACACATTAGGGTATCTCTCCCCAATTGGTGGTGGCATTGGTCAGACCCTTAAGGAGAACATATATGGCTCTCCGTCCATCGGCCACATCTCGCTCTTCACCACCCACAGCGCTATAAACCTTTTCTTCAAGTACGCCATGTTCACGGTTGTTCAAAACAAAGGCTTACAACTGTCATATGGATGTAGATTGTGGTTTTTTTTCGTTAAATGGTCCCACGTTTCATCCCACGTCCGAGCCGCTTAAATCTTTGACCCTTCAGCCAACTGTTTTTGGGGATTTGATTATGTGTGATTACTGGGGTTTTTTTTTACTTCCTTTAAGGATTCCTAAAGTTGGGCCCCCTCTCAGAATCTGTTGATCAAAGCCCAGGAATACCGATTTTTTGAAAACCCGATCTGCCTTCCCCAAAATCTCAGAGGGTAGATGGAGGGGGGAGAAGCCCCAGCCTCAATTGTTTTAATTTTCTTTTTTTGTTTTAATATGTTTAACAAATCCTTTTTCCTCTGTATGTCCCGTCATGATTATCCCCAAGGAATTTATCTCTCGTTGTTGATTTGCTTAAAAGTTAAAACCTTGTGTCTGTCGGAGTTGGCACTCTTTATTTTTTTTTACAAAACCTTTTAAAAAAACCCTTGTGTTTTGTCGGGAGTTAGACACTCTCTGATTCCCTTTTCTAATACAGTTAAAAGCTGTCTTTTTCAGTGAGGAAAGCTCTCTTCATTTTCTCGAAATACATTAAAAAACCCTTGTGTTTTTGTCATGAGTTAGACAGTCGGTATTTTTCCCCAAGCTTTTTTTAAAATCAGAAGATTCCCCTTTTCCTCTTTGTCAAAAATACGATATGTTTTATTATCTCCTGCCTAACCCTCTACTTTTAAATGGGCCTTATATCAAGCCAGGAGTTTAATAAATTTTTTTTAGTTTACATCCCGGGGCGCTGTCCCCCCCCTTTTTAAGGGGTTCTCCTTGAAAATCCATTAACTAACTTCAAAGTTTTTATAGATATTTTTTATAAGTATTTGGTCACTTACAAAAAAGCAGGATTTCTGGCTCTCACAGACCTGTAACTTCTTCTTTAAGAGGCTCCTCTGTCCTCCACTCGTTACCTGTATTAATGGCACCTGTTTGAAACTTGTTATCAGTATAAAAGACACCTGTCCACAACCTCAAAAAGTCACACTCCAAACTCCACTATGGTCAAGACCAAAGAGCTGTCAAAGGACACCAGAAACAAAATTGTAGACCTGCACCAGGCTGGGAAGACTGAATCTGCAATAGGTAAGCAGCTTGGTTTGAAGAATCAACTGTGGGAGCAATTATTAGGAAATGGAAGACATACAAGACCACTGATAATCTCCCTCGATCTGGGGCTCCACGCAAGATCTCACCCCGTGGGGTCAAAATGATCACAAGAACGGTGAGCAAAAATCCCAGAACCACACGGGGGGACCTAGTGAATGACCTGCAGAGAGCTGGGACCAAAGTAACAAAGCCTACCATCAGTAACACACTACTCCGCCAGGGACTCAAATCCTGCATTGCCAGACGTGTCCCCCTGCTTAAGCCAGTACATGTCCAGGCCCGTCTGAAGTTTGGGAGAATGTCATATGGTCAGATGAAACCAAAATATAACTTTTTGGTAAAAACTCAACTCATCGTGTTTGGAGGACAAAGAATGCTGAGTTGCATCCAAAGAACACCATACCTACTGTGAAGCATGGGGGTGGAATCTTCATGCTTTGGGGCTGTTTTTTCTGCAAAGGGACCAGGACGACTGATCCGTGTAAAGGAAAGAATGAATGGGGCCATGTATCGTGAGATTTTGAGTGAAAACCTCCTTCCATCAGCAAGGGCATTGAAGATGAAACGTGGCTGGGTCTTTTAGCATGACAATGATCCCAAACACACCTCCCGGGCAACGAAGGAGTGGCTTCGTAAGAAGCATTTCAAGGTCCTGGAGTGGCCTAGCCAGTCTCCAGATCTCAACCCCATAGAAAATCTTTGGAGGGAGTTTGAAAGTCCGTGTTGCCCAGCGACAGCCCCAAAACATCACTGCTCTAGAGGAGATCTGCATGGAGGAATGGGCCAAAATACCAGCACCAGTGTGTGAAAACCTTGTGAAGACTTACGGAAAACGTTTGACCTGTGTCATTGCCAACAAGGGGTATATAACAAAGTATTGAGAAACTTTTGTTATTGACCAAATACTTATTTTCCACCATAATTTGCAAATAATTCATAAAAAATCCTACAATGTGATTTTCTGGATTTTTTTTTCTCATTTTGTCTGTCATAGTTGACATGTACCTATGATGAAAATTACAGGCCTCTCTCATCTTTTTAAGTGGGAGAACTTGCACAATTGGTGGCTGACTAAATACTTTTTTTCCCCACTGTATACAGCGCTATAAACCTTTTCTTCAAGTACGCCATGTTCACGGTTGTTCAAAACAAAGGCTTACAACTTTGTTGTAAGTAGAGTTTTTTATATCGCTTTAAATGGTCCCACGTCTTCATACCCACGTCTCGTAGACGCTTCAAAGTCTTTGACCATTCAGCCAACTGTTTTGGAGATTCTGATGTATGTGTGATTACTGGAGGTTTGTCTTTACTTCCTTTAATGGATGGCCTAAAGTTGGTCACCGCTCTCAGAATCTGTTGACTCAAAGCCAGGAAGTGCTGACCAGATGCTTGAAACCCGATCTGCCTTCCTCAACTCAGCATGAGGGTAGATGGAGGGAAGAGAGAGCCCACAGCCTGCAATTGTTGAATTTCTCTTTTTAATGTTATAATATATTCAACAAACTCTCTTTATCTCTCTGTAATGTCCTGTCATGATTATCCTGAAGGAATGTATCATCTCGTTGTCTGACTTCTGCTTAACAGTTAAAGACCTTTGTGTCTGTCAGTGAGTTAGGCACTCTGTATTTTTCTACAAATACACTTAAAAACCATTGTGTCTTTGTCGGTGAGTTAGACACTCTCTGTATTCTTCTGCTAATACAGTTAAAGACTGTCTTTGTCAGTGAGTTAGACGCTCTCTTCATTTTCTGCGAATACAGTTAAAAACCATTGTGTCTTTGTCAGTGAGTTAGACAGTCTGTGTATTTTTCCCCAAGCTTTTTGTATATCAGACAGATTCCATATTCCATCTTTGTCAACAATGACAGAATATGTATTTATTATCTCCTGCCTACACTCCTCTACTTTGAAATGGTCCTTCATATCACTAGCCAGTGAGTTTAATATATTTTCATGTTCACATCCGGAGCAGCTGTCCCGCCCTTTTTAAGAGTGGTTCTCTCACTTGAAGATGCCATTACACTAACTTCAAAAGTTGTATAAGATATATTTTTATATTTATATATTTATTGAACACCCCCCCCCCCCCCCCCCCCCAAAAAAAAAAAAAAAAAAGTATGTATACAGTATATAGTATAAAGTATGTATACAGTATATATATTTATAACCCCTTGAGGACTCTAACCTCTATCTATAGAACACAAATAGTTTCTGCAGGGCCTGGTTACCCATAAAATTGCTACTCAACTATAAACTCACTTCTATACAACAAGATGGTTTTCACTCTCTTAATCAATTATGGCTCATTTTAACTGATATGTCTTTAACAAAGGACTCTGACCCCTATACAGCATAGATACGTATCACTCATTGCATGCACTTGTATTAACCTGATTTGGTTATTTTAGATGATATAGGTCTAGACTCACCCAGCAATATGCCATTTCCCTGGATCAACACAGCAATATGCAATTTCCCTGGATCAACACAGCAATATGCCATTTCCCTTGATCAACACAGCAAAATGCCATTTCCCTGGATCAACACAGTTGATTAGTTTCTTGTTGTTGTTGGTCAAGACCAATTCATCCAGGTCACGGCACCATGTTTTAGCAGTTGATGTGATTCTTCAATAACACAGACCCCAAAGCAAATCAGGGGGAGAAAAATATAAACTCAGCAAAAAAAGGAACATCTCTTTTTCAGGACCCTGTCTTTCAAAGATAATTAGTAAAAATCCAAATAACTTCATAGATCTTCATTGTAAAGTGTTTAAACACTGTTTCCCATGCTTGTTCAATGAACCATAAACAATTAATGAACATGCACCTGTGGAACGGTCGTTAAGACACTAACAGCTTACAGACGGTAGACAATTAAGGACACAGTTATGAAAACTTAGGACACTAAATAGGCCTTTCTACTGACTCTGAAAAACACCAAAAGGAAGATGCCCAGGGTCCCTGCTCATCTGCGTGAACGTGCCTTAGGCTTGCTGCAAGGAGGCATGAGGACTGCAGATGTGGCCAGGGCAATAAATTGCAATGTCCGTACTGTGAGACGCCTAAGACAGTGCTACAGGGAGACAGGACGGACAGTTGATTGTCCTCGCAGTGGCAGACCACGTGTAATAGCACCTGCACAGGATCGGTACATCCGAACATCACACCTGCGGGACAGGTACAGGATGGCAACCGCAACTGCCCGAGTTACACCAGGAACGCACAATCCCTCCATCAGTGTTCAGACTGTCCGCCATAGGCTGAGAGAGCCTGGACTGAGGGCAGGTCCTCACCAGACATCACCGGCAACAACATTGCATATGGGAAGAGCCTGGATCTCAATCCCATTGAGCATGTCTGGGACCTGTTGGATCGGAAGGTGAGGGCTAGGGCCATTCCCCCCAGAAATGTCCGGGAACTTGCAGGTGCCATGGTGGAAGAGTGGGGTAACATCTCACAGCATGAACTGGCAAATCTGGTGCAGTTCATGAGGAGGAGATGCACTGCAGTACTTAATGCAGCTGGTAGCCACACCAGATACTAACTGTTACTTTTGATTTTGATACCTCACTTCGTTCAAGGACACATTATTCAATTTCTGTTAGTCACATATCTGTGGAACTTGTTCAGTTTATGTATCAGTTGTTGAATCTTGTTGTGTTCATACAAATATTTACACATGTTAAGTTTGCTGAAAAGAAATGCAGTTGACAGCGAGAGGGCGTTTCTTTTTTTGCTGAGTTTATTTATTCAAAGAGAACAAATCATAGTTGTTATGCTGGCAGATATTTACTCTTCCCTGTTCTCAATGTTTTTCCACTGAACAAAGAGACAGGATGTAGTTTATACCCAAGCCTAGCCTATGGTTGACCAATTAGAATTCCTTGCAATAAAATTGGGCCAATGGCCAAATACCAAGTATCCCGTTTCAGGCTCAATGTATAGATATTTTGGACCAATGAGAACTTGCCACATGTAGCTATGAGTCCCAGATTGGAACCCCTACACATATTCTAAACAGATGTTGAACTGAAGAACAACCCGTGTCTCTGACCCATTAATCTTCAGTTCCCCATTACAGAAATAACACTAGTCCGTTGTTCCCTATTACAGAAGAAACAACTATTACCCCCAAGCCATAAGACTCCTGAACAGCTAATCATGGCTACCTGGACTATTTGCACTGCCCCCCCACCCCATCCTTTTACGCTGCTGCTACTCTGTTAATTATTTATGCATAGTCACTTTAACTCTGCCCACATGTACATATTACTTCAACTACCTCAACTAGCCGGTGCCCCCGCACATTGACTCTGCACCGGTACCCCCCTGTATATATAGCCTCCCTACTGTTATTTTATTTTACTTCTGCTCTTTTTTTCTCAACACTTTTTTTGTTGTTGTTTTATTTTTACTTTTTTGTTAAAAATAAATGCACTGTTGGTTAAGGGCTGTAAGTAAGCATTTCACTGTAATGTCTGCACCTGTTGTATTCGGGGCATGTGGCCAATATAATTTGATTTGATTTGATTTGATCATTGATTCCCTGCGTTAGGTATTTATCTTCCAATATCCAGGTCCCTTCTTCTTATTGGTGTCCTTTAGTAGTGGTTTCTTTGCAGCAGTTCCACCACGAAGTCCTGATTCACTCCTGGAGGTGTGTTGGGTCATTGTCCTGTTGAAAAACAAATGATCGTCCCACTGAGCCCAAACCAGATGGGATGGCATATCGCTGCAGAATGCTGTGGTAGCCATGCTGGTTAAGTGTGCCTTGAATTCTAAATAAATCACAGATAGTGTCACCAGCAAAGCACCCCCACACAATAACACCTCTTCCTCCATGCTTTACGGTGGGACTACACATGCGGAGATCATCCGTTCACACACACCGCGTCTCACAAAGAGACAGCGGTTGGAACCAAAAATCTCAAAATTGGGATCATCAGACCAAAGGACAGATTTCCATCGGTCTGATATCCATTGCTCGTGTTTCTTGGCCCAAGCAAGTCTCTTGTTATTATTGGTGTCCTTTAGTAGTGATTTCTTTGCAATGATTTGAACATGAAGGCCTGATTCACACAGTCTCCTCTGAACAGTTGATGTTGAGATGTGTCTGTTACTTGAACTCTGTGAAGTATGTATTTGGGCTGCAATTTCTGAGGCTGGTAACTCTATGAACTTATCCTCTGCAGCAGAGGTAACTCTGGGTCTTCCTTTCCTGTGGCGGTCCTCATGAGAGCCAGTTTCATCATAGCGCTTGATGGTTTCTGTGACTGCACTTGAAGAAATGTTCAAAGTTCTTGAAATGTTCCGTATTGACTGACCTTCATGTTTTAATGTAATGATGGACTGTCATTTCACTTTGCTTATTTGAGCTGTTCTTGCCATAATATGGACTTGGTCTTTTACCAAATAGGGCTAACTTCTGTATACCACCCCTACCTTCTCACAACACAACTGATTGGCTCAAATGCATTAAGAAGGAAAGACATTCCGCAAATTAACTTGAATGAGCACATTATGGAAGATTTTGTGTGTAGGTTTTTTGAAGACATTTAATACAGTGCAACATTCCTTTGTTTTTGAGTCTTTATCATTATTTTATTAAGACACTTTATAACAATAGTACCAGCTCTGTTATGGAATATTTAAAAATTTTTCATTTTTGTCATTTAGCAGACGCTCTTATCCAGAGCAACTAACAAATTGGTGCATTCACCTTATGACAGCCAGTGGGACAACCACTTTACAATATTTTTTAATTAAAAAAAATAAAAAAAATGTTTCTCTTTGGGGTGGGGTAAGGGGGGGTAGAAGGATTACTTTATCCTAACCCAGGTATTCCTTAAAGAGGTGGGGTTTCAAGTGTCTCCGGAAGGTGGTGAGTGACTCCGCTGTCCTGGCGTCATGAGGGAGCTTGTTCCACCATTGGGGTGCCAGAGCAGCGAACAGTTTTGACTGGGCTGAGCAGGAACTGTGCTTCCGTAGAGGTAGGGGGGCTAGCAGGCCAGAGGTGGATGAACGTAGTGCCCTCGTTTGGGTGTAGGGACTGATCAGAGCCTGATGGTACGGAGGTGCCGTTCCCCTCACAGCTCCGTAGGCAAGCACCATGGTCTTGTAGCAGATGCAAGCTTCAACTGGAAGCCAGTGGAGTGTGCGGAGGAGCGGGGTGACGTGAGAGAACTTGGGAAGGTTGAACACCAGACGGGCTGCGGCGTTCTGGATGAGTTGTAGGGGTTCAATGGCACAGGCAGGGAGCCCAGCCAACAGCTAGTTGCAGTAATCCAGACGGGAGATGACAAGTGCCTGGATTAGGACCGGTGCCGCTTACTGTGTAAGGCAGCGTCGTACTCCGCGAATGTTGTAGAGCATGAACCTACAGGATCGGGTCACCGCCTTGATGTTAGCGGAGAACGACAGGGTGTTTTCCAGGGTCACGCCAAGGCTCTTTGCACTCTGGGAGGAGGACACAACGGAGTTGTCAACCGTGATGGCAGATCATGGAATGGGCAGTCCTTCCCCGGGAGGAAGAGCAGCTCCGTCTTGCCGAGGTTCAGCTTGAGGTGGTGATCTGTCATCCACACTGATATGTCTGCCAGACACGCAGAGATGCGATTCGCCACCTCGTTATCAGAAGGAGAAGATTAATTGTGTGTCGTCTGCATAGCAATGATAGGAGAGGCCATGTGAGGATATGACAGAGCCAAGTGAGTTGGTGTATAGCGAGAATAGGAGAGGGCCTAGAACTGAGCCCTGGGGGACACCAGTGGTGAGAGCATGTGGTGCGGAGACAGATTCTCGCCACGCCACCTGGTAGGAGTGACCTGTCAGGTAGGACGCAATCCAAGAGTGAGCCGCGCTGGAGATGCCCAACTCGGAGAGGGTGGAGAGGAGGATCTGATGGTTCATATTATCAAAGGCAGCAGACAGGTCTAGAAGGACGAGAACAGAGGAGAGAGAGTTAGCTTTAGCAGTGTGGAGAGCCTCTGTGACACAGAGAAGAGCAGTCTCAGTTGAATGACCAGTCTTGAAACCTGACTGGTTTGGATCAAGAAGGTCACTCTGAGAGATATAGCAAGAGAGTAGGCTAGACAGCACGCTCAAGAGTTTTGGAGAGAAAAGAAAGAAGGGATACTGGTCTGTAGTTGTTGATATCGGAGGGATCGAGTGTAGGTTTTTTGAGAAGGGGTGCAACTCTCGCTTGAAGACGGAAGGGATATAGCCAGCGGTCAAGGATGAGTTGATGAGCAAGGTGAGGTATGTCTCCAGAAATGGTCTGGAGAAGAGAGGAGGGGATAGGGTCAAGCGGGCAGGTTGTTGGGCGGCCGGCCGTCACAAGTCGCAAGATTTTATCTGGAGAGAGAGGGGAGAAAGAAGTCAAAGCATAGGGTAGGGCAGTGTGAGCAGGACCAGCGGTGTCATTTGACTTAACAAACGAGGATCGGATGTCGTCAACCTTCTTTTCAAAATGGTTGACAAAGTCATCCACAGAGAGGGGGGGGGGGAGTATTCAGCAGGGAGGAGAAGGTGACAAAGAGCTTCCTAGGGTTAGAGAAGGATGCTTGGAATTTAGAGTGGTAGAAAGTGGCTTTAGCAGCAGAAACAGAGGAAGAAAATATAGAGAGGAGGGAGTGAAAAGATGCCAGGTCCGCAGGAGGTCTAGTTTTCTTCCATTTCCACTCGGCTGCCCGGAGCCCTGTTCTTTGAGCTCCCAATGAGTCGTCAAGTCATGGAGCAGGAGGGGAGGACCGAGCCGGCCGGGAGGATAGGGGACATAGAGAGTCAAAGGATGCAGAAAGGGATGAGGGAGAGGAGGGTTGAGGAGTCAGAATCAGGAGATTGGAGGGAGAAGGATTGAGCAGAGGGAAGAGATGATAGGATGGAAGAGGAGAGAGTAGCGGGAGAGAGAGAGCGATGGTTGCGACGGCGCATTACCATCTGAGTAGGGGCAGAGTGAGTAGTGTTGGAGGAGAGCGAGAGAGAAAAGGATACAAAGTAGTGGTCGGAGACTTGGAGGGGAGTTGCAGTGAGATGAGTAGAAGAACAGCATCTAGTAAAGATGAGGTCAAGCGTATTGCCTGCCTTGTGAGTAGGGGGGGACGGTGAGAGGGTGAGGTCAAAAGAGGAGAGGAGTGGAAAGAAGGAGGCAGAGAGAAATTAGTCAGAGGGTTAAATGTCACCCGGAACTGTGAGGGGTGAGCCATCCTCAGGAAAGGAACTTATCAAGGCATCAAGCTCATTGATGAACTCTCCAAGGGAACCTGGAGGGCGATAATTGACAAGGATGTTAAGCTTGAATGGGCTAGTGACCGTGACATCATGGAATTCAAATGAGGAGATGGACAGATGGGTCAGGGGAGAAAGAGAGAATTTCCACTTGGGGGAGATGAGGATTCCTGTGCCACCACCCCACTGACCAGATGCTCTCGGGGTATGCGAGAACACATGGTCAGACGAGGAGAGAGCAGTAGGAGTAGCAGTGTTTTCTGTGGTAATCCATGTTTCCGTCCGCGCCAAGAAGTCGAGGGACTGGAGGGTAGCATAGGCTGAGATGAACTGTGCCTTGTTGGCTGCAGAACGGCAGTTCCAGAGGCTGCCGGAGACCTGGAACTCCACGTGGGTCGTGCGTGCAGGGACCACCAGATTAGAGTGGCAGCAGCCACGTGGTGTGAAGCGTTTGTATGGCCTGTGCGGAGAGGAGAGAACTGGGATAGACAGAGGCATAGTTGACAGGCTACAGAAAATGGCTACAATAATGCAAAGGAGATCGGAATGAAATGAACTAAACATCTAGGAAAGCGAGAGAGCGGGGCCTCCCTCACTTACGTTTCACTGAAACACTCAAATATAACTCTCCCAACTTTAGAAATTATAATTGTTGTAAACTACAGCGGTGCAATGTTTTCTAGGAATAGACTAACTTAGTTTATTCAGCTAGCTAACTTAGTACAGTATTCTTCAGTGAAAAACGTCCAGGGCACCGAATCCTATGACGCCATAGCCAACTAGTATGCCAGCCTCCAATAACACGGTTTAGCACCAATACTTGGTTACAACAAACCACCAGTGTGTTAACACGCCAAGCAGATAATTTGTGTCCGTGTCTAACATTGTGTAAAGTTTTGGGTTAGTTTTGACAGTTTGAGTGAGTCCGTCGTCAACTTATTCAGCCAGTTAGTTAGCTAGGATAGTTAGCATACTAGCTAGCCATTGCTCTCTGCCTATGAAAAACCCCTCCTCCCACGGCACGAACACACAGAGAGAGCCAAGCTAATGTTAACTAGTCACCCATGTCCCAAATTCCCTTGAACGACTCTGGTTACCAGTATGTAAAAACGAAACACAAATGTATGTTATAACTTACCCCTAGCATCTACTGTTAGCTAGCCAAGTGCAAAGCTCGCCACTGAATCGACTCAGCCAGTTTGCGTCTGTTCGCTAGGTCGTTCCAGCTATTGTCTAGTTAGCTATCCAGGTAGCAACAAGCTAGCTACATTTCGAGTACAGTAGCTACTTCCTACCTAACGTTAACGCTTCAGATAATGAGGTTAGAAAAACAGCTGAATGGTAGGCAGCTAGCTGGCATAATTACAGGTACTCTTAAGCGTGAAATAACATTGGAAACAAATATCCACAGTTGCTAAAAGTTACCAGTAGCTACCCGCTAGCTAGCTAGCTAGCTTTGTTGGTCCAAGTAGTGGGTAAGCTAGCCTCGTGCTTCACCGGGCTCAGCCGAAGACAATACTTACCTACAATAATTACCTACAATAACCTACGATAACTACCTACAATACCTAACTACAATCTAAATACATGGATTAAGCTTTACTCGACACCATATAAACCAAGCTTACCTCCCGCCAGAGAGAGACACAAACTCACCCGACGACGACGAGATTCCATATTTGTCACGGTTTCGGCCGAGGCTGCTCCTTCTCCTTGTTCGGGCAGGCTTCGGCGGTCGTCGTCTCCGGAGTACTAGCTGCCACCGTTCTATGTTTCTATGTTTGATTGGTTTTGTCTGTGTTGCTACACCTGTTCCTTATTAGTGTTTATTAGGTGTCCTATTTAGTTCTCTTGAGTTTGGTCAGGTGTTGTGTGTAATTGTTTCCGTGTCACGTTGTGTGCTAGTTCGACATTTTCTGTTCTCTCTGTATTTTGTGTTTTGAGAGAGAGTTCCGCACTTTGTGCGCCTTAGCATACTTTACTGTTGTGCGTAAAGTTCGCCTGTAGCCTGTTGCCGTGTTTGGCTCATTTTGGACTTTACTAAAGACGCTGTTCGTAACCTCTGTGTGTCCTGCGCCTGATTCTACACCACCTCTACACTCAACCCTGACAATATTATTACACTTTATAACAACCAGCTCTGTTATGGAACCTCACAGAGAATTAAACAAGGATGCCCCATTTCCCCTTTCTATTTTTAATTTGTCGCTTCACATTAATACGATTTAGATATGAGATAAAGAGATGAAGTATTTATTTAATAGTTATTTAGTTAATGACTTCTCACATGAATTGTTTGCGTTGAAAACATGTGACTTAAACTCAATATGTAATATCCCTGTAAAGGATGTGATCAGACATCTAGGTAGTAGAGTTTACAAAGATCAAAAAGAACGGGCCAATTTACAATTGTCTCCTATTGTAGAGAAAACTGGAAAGAGATTTCACTCCTGATTATTTAAGAGATCTTTCTTCATCTGGATGTGTACTTTTGTCAAAATCGGATTAATTGATAACGCCCTTGCCTTGGATGTTCTTCTGTCAGTAACTAAAACGGTTTATACTAAATTCTTTAACTTCAAATAGAGGAATAAACCTCATTATTTCAGAAAATAGGTCAAATACAGCAATCAAGGTGATGGAGGGTTGGATGCTCTGGATTTTAAAACCTATAATATATTATTTAAGAATGAATGGATACAAAATTATCTAAGAATTAAGGATTGCATTTGGAATAAAATGGATACAAAATTATCTAAGAACTAAGGATTGCATTTGGAATATACTCCCTAATTTAATATTACAACATGTTGCTGGTCTGGAGTTTTTACTCAAGTGTAACTTTGATGTGGGTAAAATCCCTATTAAACGCTATTAAATCCCTATTAAACGCTATTAAATCCCTATTAAACGCTATTAAATCCCTATTAAACGCTATTAAATCCCTATTAAACGCTATTAAATCCCTATTAAACGCTATTAAATCCCTATTAAAACGTCCGAACTTTTATAAACAAGTACTTCTGACTTGATATGGCATGTAACTTCTCACCCACATAGATATACAATCTGGAATAATAAAGACATAACTTCTCACCCACATAGATATACAATCTGGAATAATAAAGACATAACTTCTCACCCACATAGATATACAATCTGGAATAATAAAGACATAACTTCTCACCCACATAGATATACAATCTGGAATAATAAAGACATAACTTCTCACCCACATAGATATACAATCTGGAATATAAAGACATAACTTCTCACCCACATAGATATACAATCTGGAATAATAAAGACATAACTTCTCACCCACATAGATATACAATCTGGAATAATAAAGACATAACTTCTCACCCACATAGATATACAATCTGGAATAATAACAGACATAACTTCTCACCCACATAGATATACAATCTGGAATAATAAAGACATAACTTCTCACCCACATAGATATACAATCTGGAATAATAAAGACATAACTTCTCACCCACATAGATATACAATCTGGAATAATAAAGACATAACTTCTCACCCACATAGATATACAATCTGGAATAATAAAGACATAACTTCTCACCCACATAGATATACAATCTGGAATAATAAGACATAACTTCTCACCCACATAGATATACAATCTGGAATAATAAGACATAACTTCTCACCCACATAGATATACAATCTGGAATAATAAAGACTAACTTCTCACCCATAGATATACAATCTGGAATAATAAAGACATAACTTCTCACCCACATAGATATACAATCTGGAATAATAAAGACATAACTTCTCACCCACATAGATATACAATCTGGAATAATAAAGACATAACTTCTCACCCACATAGATATACAATCTGGAATAATAAAGACATAACTTCTCACCCACATAGATATACAATCTGGAATAATAAAGACATAACTTCTCACCCACATAGATATACAATCTGGAATAATAAAGACATAACTTCTCACCCACATAGATATACAATCTGGAATAATAAAGACATAACTTCTCACCCACATAGATATACAATCTGGAATAATAAAGACATAACTTCTCACCCACATAGATATACAATCTGGAATAATAAAGACATAACTTCTCACCCACATAGATATACAATCTGGGAATAATAAAGACATAACTTCTCACCCACATAGATATACAATCTGGAATAATAAAGACATAACTTCTCACCCACATAGATATACAATCTGGAATAATAAAGACATAACTTCTCACCCACATAGATATACAATCTGGAATAATAAAGACATAACTTCTCACCCACATAGATATACAATCTGGAATAATAAAGACATAACTTCTCACCCACATAGATATACAATCTGGAATAATAAAGACATAACTTCTCACCCACATAGATATACAATCTGGAATAATAAAGACATAACTTCTCACCCACATAGATATACAATCTGGAATAATAAAGACATAACTTCTCACCCACATAGATATACAATCTGGAATAATAAAGACATAACTTCTCACCCACATAGATATACAATCTGGAATAATAAAGACATAACTTCTCACCCACATAGATATACAATCTGGAATAATAAAGACATAAGATACAAAAACAAGTGTTTGTTTTTCCAGAACTGGTTTTGACAACAGCATTATTTGGGTTAAGAAATTATTCAATAACGATGGACATTGATATAATTATCCAGATGATTTCAGGATAATAATAATAATTTCAAATAATTGTTGGTGCTGTCCCTAGAGGTGTTCATCTTCTTTCAGGAGAATATAGTGGTACTCCAAGTGTTGAGGAATTTGTAGCCTTCAGCTAGAATGAATTTACATTTTAAACTCTAAATGTAATTAACATACTGCATACTGTATATAAGAAAACCATGTAAAGGTATTTTCCTTCTGCTAGAGTGTACTGGAATGTACTGGAATGTACTGGAATACAGCCCTGGGACAAATGAACTGGAACAAAGTTTCATTGTTATCTAGCAAATATTGTATATCTAATAAGGTGAAAGACCTATCATGTAAACTTATTCACAGAGTCTATGCAACCTTTATTGTACACAGATTCAAAATTGCTATTGATGACAAAATGAATGTGTATTTGTGGTTGTGACCCAGAAACGCTTGACAATCTATTTTGGGACTGCTCTCATGTCAGAAGATTTTGGATTGATTTAAAATACTTTATTTTAAGGAAAACTACTGTTAATGTTTATTTAGAAGAATGGTATTATTATTATTATTATTATTATTATTATTATTATTATTATTATGTTTTATTTTGATCCAACTGACAAACCCCTTTTTAATTTGTTTAAGACTGAACTGAATAATTCTTTTGAAATGATCAGTTAATGTAACAACAAAATAAGCAGTACGTACCACAAAGCTTTTTGACAAATGTAACGTAATGTAAGGTAATGTAATGTAATGTAATGTAATGTAAGGTAATGTAAGGTAATGTAACGTAATGTAATGTAACGTAATGTAATGTAACGTAATGTAATGTAATGTAAGGTAATGTAATGTAATGTAATGTAAGGTAAGGTAATGTAATGTAAGGTAATGTAAGGTAATGTAAGGTAATGTAATGTAAGGTAATGTAATGTAAGGTAATGTAATGTAAGGTAATGTAAGGTAATGTAATGTAAGGTAATGTAAGGTAATGTAAGGTAATGTAATGTAAGGTAATGTAATGTAAGGTAATGTAATGTAAGGTAATGTAATGTAAGGTAATGTAAGGTAATGTAATGTAATGTAAGGTAATGTAAGGTAATGTAATGTAACGTAATGTAATGTAAGGTAATGTAATACCCGTCTACTTTAAGTTTATGTACTCTTGTCTGTATATTTCTGTTGTTGTATTCTGTGTTTTTGTAATAATAATAAGAATAATAAGATAATAATAACAATAACTGTGTAAAGGTACAGAGTGGGCCTAATCATTGGCTAGTGCATTGATGTGCTCAAGATCAAAGAAAAGGAGAGAGATATTTTATGAGAATAGACAGTATGACTCTGTGTTAATTTGCACTTGAAGCTAAAATAAATAAATTGGCCAAACTCCATATATAGGCCTATCATAGGCTACATATGTCTGTTCCCTACCTTCTCCGTCAAACTCGAAGGGATGAAGCCAATGGAAGGGATAAACCACATCATAGATTTCTGCCATACCTTGTCCATAGAATGCTTACAGGGTGAGGAAACCAAAGTATCATTTTGTAATCTGGGTGAACTATCCCTGTAAATACCCTCTGTGTCAGGAAGCCTGCACTAGTGGTAAAAAAAAGACAGATTCCGGTTCAGGTGTCATGCTTTGAAACGTGTGGCTTCCTCTTGCAAAATAACTACTAAATTAATTAACATATATTTTTTTCTAATAATTGTCAACATGTGACACCACATTCGGTGTGTTTCACTGGAAACATTACAGGTATATTTCTCTCCAGCAGCTGGTATATTCTGTCTGTTCACAGTTCATCTGTGCGAACAGATTGTTCCAGACATTGTTAGAACCAAGTTTACCCATGGCCTCAACTTGCAATGAACCGATAAATGAATCTCTTGCACTGCTCACTTCTAAAGTGGATACCTACTCAACGGCCAATGTGACAGAGGGCCAACTCCAGGACCTGGAAAAGGCGCAAAACAAAGCTCTAAGTGGAAATCAATCTCCTAAAAAAGAAAAAAGAATCACTCGAAAATCATTCCTGTAAATTCAATGTGCAGGTCACAGGACTTGAAACTGGTGTGGAAGCAGGCAACCCAACTTCCTTCATGAGCAATCTTTTCTATGAGCTGTTTGGGCAGGAGAAGCTGGGTCCCATGCTGCTGATAAACATTGTGCACTGCACGGGTCCTCTCCTGGAATGGGTCTCAGTGTATGATTGTATGAATCCACAGTTTTGAAGTCAAAAGGCAAATCTTTCGCCTCGTAGCAGAACCAGGGGCTCTGAGGAGAAGAGAAGAGGATCAGCATTTACCCAGATCTGAGTGCCGAACTGCTGAAACAGTGAGATCGACCTACAACGAAGTGAGATCCCAGCTACACATGATAAACCTGAGATGCAGCTTCATCCACCCGACAACACTCATCTTGACCTTACAGAATACAAGACACATGTTTTCCACTGCCAAGGAGGCTCAAGACTTCTTCCAGAAGCACATCAAGCCCAACACAGATGTTTTCCCCTGCCAAGGAGGCTCAAAACTTCTTCCAGAAGCACATCAAGCCCAACACAGATGTTTTCCACTGCCAAGGAGGCTCAAGACTTCTTCCAGAAGCACATCAAGCCAACACACATCTTTTCCACTGCCAAGGAGACTCAAGACTTCTTCCAGAAGCGTATCAAGCCAACACACATCTTTTCCACTGCCAAGGAGACTCAAGACTTCTTCCAGAAGCACATCAAGCCAACACACATCTTTTCCACTGCCAAGGAGAGTCAAGACTTCTTCCAGAAGCACATCAAGCCCAACACACATATTTTCCACTGCCAAGGAGACTCAAGACTTCTTCCAGAAGCGTATCAAGCCAACACACATCTTTTCCACTGCCAAGGAGACTCAAGACTTCTTCCAGAAGCGTATCAAGCCCAACACAGATGTGTTCCACTGCCAAGGAGGCTCAAGACTTCTTTGAGAAGCACATCAAGCCCAACACACATGTGAAAGAGTCGACAAATTGAACCACATTTTGACTGGCTCAATATTGAGGTATACTATCCACGCACAATCACACAGCCTCCTTGGCTATGATGCTGCCCTCAGCATAAGACAATGATGAGGACACCCCCTCAATGGGTAAAAGAAACACTACTATTATTATTATTATTATTATTGCTGAACATTGGACTTGGTTATTATGATATTGTCTATAGTCCAGGACTTGGTTATTATGATATTGCCTATAGTCCAGGACTTGGTTATTATTATATTGTCTATAGTCCAGGACTTGGTTATTATGATATTGTCTATAGTCCAGGACTTGGTTATTATGATATTGCCTATAGTCCAGGACTTGGTTATTATGATATTGTCTATAGTCCAGGACTTGGTTATTATGATATTGCCTATAGTCCAGGACTTGGTTATTATTATATTGCCTATAGTCCAGGACTTGGTTATTATTATTTGCCTATAGTCCAGGACTTGGTTATTATGATATTGCCTATAGTCCAGGACTTGGTTATTATTATATTGCCTATAGTCCAGGACTTGGTTATTATGATATTGCCTATAGTCCAGGACTTGGTTATTATTATATTGCCTATAGTCCAGGACTTGGTTATTATGATATTGCCTATAGTCCAGGACTTGGTTATTATGATATTGCCTATAGTCCAGGACTTGGTTATTATGATATTGTCTATAGTCCAGGACTTGGTTATTATGATATTGTCTATAGTCCAGGACTTGGTTATTATGATATTGCCTATAGTCCAGGACTTGGTTATTATGATATTGCTATAGTCCAGGACTTGGTTATTATGATATTGCCTATAGTCCAGGACTTGGTTATTATGATATTGCCTATAGTCCAGGACTTGGTTATTATGATATTGTCTATAGTCCAGGACTTGGTTATTATGATATTGTCTATAGTCCAGGACTTGGTTATTATGATATTGCCTATAGTCCAGGACTTGGTTATTATGATATTGCCTATAGTCCAGGACTTGGTTATTATGATATTGTCTATAGTCCAGGACTTGGTTATTATGATATTGCCTATAGTCCAGGACTTGGTTATTATTATATTGCCTATAGTCCAGGACTTGGTTATTATTATATTGCCTATAGTCCAGGACTTGGTTATTATGATATTGTCTATAGTCCAGGACTTGGTTATTATTATATTGCCTATAGTCCAGGACTTGGTTGTTATTATATTGCCTATAGTCCAGGACTTGGTTGTTATTATATTGCCTATAGTCCAGGACTCTACACGGTGTTGAAAGTGTTCCACAGGGATGCTGGCCCATGTTGACTCCAATGCTTCCCACAGTTGTGTGAAGTTAGCTGGATGTAGTTTGGGTGGTAGATCATTCTTGATACATGGGAAACTGTTGAGTGTGAAAAACCCAGAATCATTGTAGTTCTTGACTCAAACCGGTGCCCCTGGCACCTACTACTATTTTTTTTTTTAAGCCAACAGGGAAGGTGTGGTATGGGGATAAAAAAAAATCAATTCTCTGGTCGCCAGGAGGGGGGTGGGAGGGCATATGTAAAAGCATACTCCCTTAAAAGACCTTCGCTTGAAAAACTAGAAAAAGCGGCAATAGTACTTTTTGTCCATCTTAAGACGCCATAGCCAAAATAGTCACAATTAATCTAAGATAACTCAAGAAATCTGTCATTAATTTAGATGTTTTTGCTGAGGAGATCTTAGTCAAACAATTTGACATCGAACTAAGATGTTTGGTGCAGTATTTCTAAAGTGAAAAAATTTGCATGAACACAATTAGTCTCTCGTTGAATAACAACCAACACTTCATTGAAGAATCCCTACTGTTTACCAATCACCGACGAAGGGAAGTAGACTTGAAAGGAGACATGTTGACTGGTTAGGGAGACATGTTGACTGAATAGGGAGACATGTCTACTGGGTGGGGAGACATGTTGACTGGGTAGGGAGACATGTTGACTGAATAGGGAGACATGTTGACTGGGTGGGGAGACATGTTGACTGGGTTGGGAGACATGTTGACTGGGTAGGGAGACATGTTGACTGGGTGGGGAGACATGTTGACTGGGTGGGGAGACATGTTGACTGGGTGGGGAGACATGTTGACTGGGTAGGGAGACATGTTGACTGGGTGGGGAGACATGTTGACTGGGTGGGGAGACATGTTGACTGGGTGGGGAGATTATGTCTCTGCGCTCATAATAGGTAACCATAGATGTATACTGCCTATGCAGTAGCCTACTAAATGCAGTATTGGAGAATGCTGAATGATAAAGCAGTCTATAGCGAATATGAAGATAGCAGCATCCACTGCCCTTAGTGTACCTCTCTCTGTCTCACTCAGCTACCATTGATCATATTGTTCCCTTCACTGTGCTCTACTGTTCCAGCACACATCAGCTTTTATTTGATATTAAATCAGAAATGTTTATGTGCTGTTCAGTCCAGTCAGCCAGCCAACAGTTCCACCTCACACGACAGAATACTAATGGGAACTACCAGACTTGTCCCAAATGGAAACACATTCCCTGTGTAGTGCACTACATTTGACCAGTGGTTTAATGAAACGTAGTCCACCATGTAGGAAATTGGGTGCCATTTGGGTCACAGCCCTATAGCCACAGCAGGGCTGGTCCATCTGGAGCTTCTATCTCTGTGTAGCTGCAGGGCTGGTGGGTGCAGGGCTGGTCCATCCGGAGCTTCTATCTCTGTGTAGCTGCAGGGCTGGTGGGTGCAGGGCTGGTCCATCCGGAGCTTCTATCTCTGTATGGCTGTACCTGCCAGATGAGCTCTGCCAAGGTGTCAAGCTCAGGGAAATTGGCACAATCCACTCTCTGTCTGAAGCTACAAAAATAATAAATGAATTAACCTGAGGTTCCATAATGAGGTAGCTAGCTAGATTAATAGATAGTCATCTTGGCATGGTTCTGTTATAATCTCCACCCGGCACAGCCAGAAGAGGACTGGCCACCCCTCATAGCCTGGTTCCTCTCTAGGTTTCTTCCTAGGTTTTCGCCTTTCTAGGGAGTTTTTCCTAGCCACCGTGCTTCTACACCTGCATTACTAGCTGTTTGGGGTTTTAGGCTGGGTTTCTGTACAGCACTTCGAGATATTAGCTGATGTAAGAAGGGCTATATAAAATAAAATTGATTGATAGTCCCTGATGTTCCATAATGAGGTAGCTAGCTAGATTAATAGATAGTCCCTGAGGTTCCATAATGAGGTAGTTAGCTAGATTAATAGATAGTCCCTGAGGTTCCATAATGAGGTAGCTAGCTAGATTAATAGATAGTCCCTGAGGTTCCATAATGAGGTAGCTAGCTAGATTAATAGATAGTACCTGAGGTTCCATATTGAGGTAGCTAGCTAGATTAATAGATAGTCCCTGAGGTTCCATAATGAGGTAGCTAGCTAGATTAATAGATAGTACCTGAGGTTCCATAATGAGGTAGCTAGCTAGATTAATAGATAGTCCCTGAGGTTCCATAATGAGGTAGCTAGCTAGATTAATAGATAGTCCCTGAGGTTCCATAATGAGGTAGCTAGCTAGATTAATAGATAGTCCCTGAGGTTCCATAATGAGGTAGCTAGCTAGATTAATAGATAGTCCCTGAGGTTCCATAATGAGGTAGCTAGCTAGATTAATAGATAGTCCCTGAGGTTCCATAATGAGGTAGCTAGCTAGATTAATAGATAGTCCCTGAGGTTCCATAATGAGGTAGTTAGCTAGATTAATAGATAGTCCCTGAGGTTCCATAATGAGGTAGCTAGCTAGATTAATAGATAGTCCCTGAGGTTCCATAATGAGGTAGCTAGCTAGATTAATAGATAGTCCCTGAGGTTCCATAATGAGGTAGCTAGCTAGATTAATAGATAGTCCCTGAGGTTCCATAATGAGGTAGTTAGCTAGATTAATAGATAGTCCCTGAGGTTCCATAATGAGGTAGCTAGCTAGATTAATAGATAGTCCCTGAGGTTCCATAATGAGGTAGCTAGCTAGATTAATAGATAGTACCTGAGGTTCCATATTGAGGTAGCTAGCTAGATTAATAGATAGTCCCTGAGGTTCCATAATGAGGTAGCTAGCTAGATTAATAGATAGTACCTGAGGTTCCATAATGAGGTAGCTAGCTAGATTAATAGATAGTCCCTGAGGTTCCATAATGAGGTAGCTAGCTAGATTAATAGATAGTCCCTGAGGTTCCATAATGAGGTAGCTAGCTAGATTAATAGATAGTCCCTGAGGTTCCATAATGAGGTAGCTAGCTAGATTAATAGATAGTCCCTGAGGTTCCATAATGAGGTAGCTAGCTAGATTAATAGATAGTCCCTGAGGTTCCATAATGAGGTAGTTAGCTAGATTAATAGATAGTCCCTGAGGTTCCATAATGAGGTAGCTAGCTAGATTAATAGATAGTCCCTGAGGTTCCATAATGAGGTAGCTAGCTAGATTAATAGATAGTCCCTGAGGTTCCATAATGAGGTAGCTAGCTAGATTAATAGATAGTCCCTGAGGTTCCATAATGAGGTAGTTAGCTAGATTAATAGATAGTCCCTGAGGTTCCATAATGAGGTAGCTAGCTAGATTAATAGATAGTACTCAGCGTTCTCTTCATACTGTAAGTCGCTCTGGATAAGAGCTTCTGCTAAATGACAAAAAATGTAAAAAAAACAGGGGATCCATCCCAAATGGCACTCTATTCCCTATATAGTGCACTAGTTTGGCCAAAACCCTGTTCCTTATGCACTACGTTTACAAAACTCCCAATGGGCCCTAGTCAAAAGTAGTTCACTACATAGGGAATAGGGTGCCATTTGGGAAAAACCCAGGGATGGAAGCTCCATTCATTGGCCAGTGTCTGAGCACATTGACGTTAGTACCTCCTTTCAGAATATGGCATGAAGTCACTGACTGTCCCACCGTTCCAACGACAGAGTAAATGAACCCTTAACTCATATGTAACCCTTAGCCCATATGTAACCCTTAGCCCATATGTAACCCTTAGCCCATATGTAAACCATAACTCATATGTAACCCTTCGCTCATATGTAAACCATAACTCATATGTAACCCTTCGCTCATATGTAAACCATAACTCATATATAACCCTTAGCTCATATGTAACCCTTAGCTCATATGTAACCCTTAGCCCATATGTAACCCTTGACCAATATGTAACCCTTAGCCCATATGTAACCATTAGCCCATATGTAACCCTTAGCCCATATGTAACCCTTAGCCCATATGTAACCCTTAGCCCATATGTTACCCTTAGCCCATATGTTACCCTTAGCCCATATGTTACCCTTAGCTCATATGTAACCCTTAGCCCATATGTAACCCTTAGCCCATATGTAACCATTAGCCCATATGTAACCCTTAGCCCATATGTAACCCTTAGCCCATATGTAACCATTAGCCCATATGTAACCCTTAGCCCATATGTAACCCTTAGCCCATATGTAATCCTTATCCCATATGTAACCCTTGACCAAAATGTAACCCTTGGATCATATGTAACCCTTAGCCCATATGTAATCCTTAGCCCATATGTAACCCTTAGCCCATATGTTACCCTTTGCCCATATGTAACCCTTATCCCATATGTAACCCTTAGCCCATATGTAACCCTTAGCCCATATGTAACCATTAGCCCATATGTAACCCTTACCCATATGTAACCCTTAGCCCATATGTAATCCTTATCCCATATGTAACCCTTGACCAATATGTAACCCTTGGCTCATATGTAACCCTTAGCCCATATGTAACCCTTAGCCCATATGTAACCCTTAGCCCATATGTAACCCTTCGCTCATATGTAACCCTTAGCCCATATGTAACCCTTAGCCCAAATGTAACCCTTATCCCATATGTAACCCTTAGCCCATATGTAACCCTTCGCTCATATGTAAACCATAACTCATATGTAACCCTTCGCTCATATGTAACCCTTAGCTCATATGTAACCCTTAGCTCATATGTAAACCATAACTCATATGTAACCCTTAGCTCATATGTAAACCATAACTCATATGTAACCCTTCGCTCATATGTAAACCATAACTCATATGTAACCCTTTGCTCATATGTAAACCATAACTCATATGTAACCCTTCGCTCATATGTAAACCATAACTCATATGTAACCCTTCGCTCATATGTAAACCATAACTCATATGTAACCCTTCGCTCATATGTAAACCATAACTCATATGTAACCCTTCGCTCATATGTAAACCATAACTCATATGTAACCCTTAGCTCATATGTTTATTCCTCTAGAGTCCAACATGCTTTCACTATCATCTCCATTGACTCATATAATACTCTACTCTTCATGTTCTCTGATGAATCTTTCATTAGGGCACTATAATACTACACACCTCCATTTCAAACATATTATGCAAAATGTGTATTAAAACAGCCTACAGGGAGGAGGTGTGAGCCCTGGCGGAGCGGTGCCAGGAAAATAACCTCTCTCTCAACGTCAACAAAATTAAGGAGCTGATCGTGGACTACAGGAGACAGCAGAGAGAGCACGACCCCATCCACATCGACAGGGCCACATTGGAGAGGGTCAAAAGCTTCAAGCTCCTCTGTGTACACATCACTGAGGACCTGAAATGCATGGTGAAGGCCCCGTGTAGCTCAGTTGGTAGAGCATGGCGTTTGCGATGCCAGGGTTGTGGGTTCGATTCCCACGGGGGGCCAGTATGAAAAATGTATGCACTCACTAACTGTAAGTCGCTCTGGATAAGAGCGTCTGCTAATTGACTAAAATGTAAGAAGCAGGGTATTACAGACATTGAGAATAGCCTTATTGGGCAGCAGCACTAAGGGTCAGAGAGGGAGTTGAGGGCTAGGCGACACAGGATCAGGTGAAGGGTGCGCTTATTACAGCATGGATGACTACCCTGACGGAAATGGATGCTCTGAGTGCGTTCTTCTTCAACCTGAAGAGGAAGTCGGCGCAGCAGAAGCAGATGTTCCTTCCGTGGCGTCCTCCAGGGTCTCTGACGTTGGATCCAGAGGAGATGAGGAGGACTTCTACGCAGACAACAACACTGTTCCACGGTGTGCTCGGGAGATTCTACCGACGCTGCCTGAGCTCAGGCCTGAGCAGAGTGCTGGGCTGGAGGGTGATCTTTAGTTTCAGGAACTAACAGCAGCTGTACAGCAGCTCTCCCCAGGCCGTGCTCCGGGGGTCGATGGACTGACAGCTGAGTTTTATAAATGTTCCTGTGGTGTATTGGGGAGGGACCTCTTGGAGGTCTATAGGAGTCCAGTCAGCTGTTAGAGGGCAGTGATGTCACTACTGTCGAAGAAGGAGGACCTAGCTCTATTGAAGAACTAGAGGACGGAGTCGTTGCTCCGCTTGGATTGCAAAATACCATCCAAGTGTTCGGCCAATCGGCTGAAAGGTTGTTTAGACACAATAGTTCACGGAAACCAGGCATACTGGGTCGGACAATAATGGACAACTAGTTAGATAGACATCACTAAGATGTATGATCAGGATCTGGGACTCATTTAGAAAGATCAAGAAAAAGCTTTTGATAGAGCGTCATACCTATCTGTTTAGGACCATGGAAGTGTTTGGCCTGGGTAGCAGGTTTAGATTATGAGTCAAGTTATTGTACTTTGGGTCTTCTGTTATGGTAAAGGTGGGGTTAGGAGAGGGATTAAATCAAATCAAATCACATCAAATTTTATTTGCCACATATGCTGAATACAACAGGTGTAGTGTTAGGCCTACTGCTGCTAGGTAGCTCTCTCTCTGCTCTCTCCCTCCCCTCTGTCTGTCCTTGATTGCAGGAGTGAAGTCTGGTGTGCGGGAGTCAGGGTTCCAGCTGCAGCTCATTCACCATAATCACCTCAGCCTTTAAGACCCGGTCAAACTTACCCACTCATCGTCAGATCATAGTCAAGACTACCATGTTAGTTTCGCTGTTGACTCAACCTGCTTGTTTTCGCCTTTGTGTTTTTTGGCCTGTTCTAGTACTTTTCTCCTGTGCCACAGATTATTGGAACCTGACTCCTGCCGCCGCTTCACTCCTGCCACCACCATCCTGCTTACCACTACCGGACCTTCCTTTTGGACTCACCACGGACACTAGGACGTTACGGTACCACTCCTGCTCTGAACCTGGATCTGTTACCCTCCCTGTTAACCTGGACTTGCTCTTCCTCTATTATTGGAAACCTGGACAAATTGAACTTTGTATATAAACCTGTTAAACCTTCTCTGGCTCGGTGTAGTTGTCTGCATTTGGGTTCATATCTAGTTAAATCATGACAGTATGATCTGACCAACATGAACCCAGCAGACAGTAGCTCAGTACTCCACCCTGTTTAAC
>LR778258.1:43223902-43277098 GCA_902810595.1 Coregonus sp. 'balchen'
TTTTTTTACGTTTAAGCAAAACAACTAAAGAGCAGCAGTAAAATAACAGTAGGGAGGCTATATATACAGGGGGGTACCGGTGCAGAGTCAATGTGTAATAACAGTAGGGAGGCTTTATACAGGGGCTACCATTACCGAGTCAATGTGCGGGAGCACCGGCTAGTCGAGGTAATTGAGGTAATATGTACATGTGGGTAGAGTTAAAGTGACTATGCATAGATAATAAACAGAGTAGCAGCAGCGTAAAAGAGGGGGTGGGGGTGCAGTGCAAATAGTTTGGGTAGCAATGATTAGCTGTTCAGGAGTCTTATGGCTTGGGGGTAGAAGCAATTAGAAGCCTCTTGGACCTAGACTTGGTGCTGCGGTACCACTTGCTGTGCGATATCAGAGAGAACAGTCTATGACTAGGGTGGCTGTAGTCTTTGACAATTTCTAGGGCCTTCTTCTGACACCGCCTGGTATAGAGGTCCTGGATGGCAGGAAGCTTGGCCCCAGTGATGTACTGGGCCGTACGCACTACCCTCTGTAGAGTCTTGCGGTCGGAGGCCGAGCAGTTGCCATACCAGGCGGTGATGCAACCAGTCAGGATGCTCTCAATGGTGCAGCTGTAGAACTGTTTGAGGATCTGAGGACACATGCCAAATCTTTTCAGTCCCCTGAGGGGGAAAAGGCTTTGTCGTGCCCTCTTCACGACTGTCTTGGTGTGTTTGGACCATGATAGTTCGTTGGTGATGTGGACACCAAGGAACTTGAAGCTCTCAACCTGTTCCACTACAGCCCCGTCGATGAGAATGGGGGCGTGCTCAGTCCTCTTTTTTTCCTGTAGTCCACAATCATCTCCATTGTCTTGATCACATTGAGGGAGAGGTTGTTATCCTGGCACCACTCGGCCAGGTCTCGACCTCCTTCCTATAGGCTGTTTCATCGTTGTCGGTGATCAGGCCCTACCACTGTTGTGTTGTCAGCAAACTTAATGATGGTGTTGGAGTCGTGCCTGTCCATGCAGTCATGGGTGAACAGGGAGTACAGGAGGGGACTGAGCAGGCACCACTGAGGGGCCACCATGTTGAGGATCAGAGTGGCGGATGTGTTGTTAGCTACCCTTACCACCTGGGGGCCGCCTGTCAGGTAGTCCAGGATCCAGTTGCAGAGGGAGGTGTTTAGTCCCAGGATCCTTAGCTTAGTGATGAGCTTTGAGGGCACTATGGTGTTGAACTCTGAGCTGTAGTCAATGAATAGCATTCTCACGTAGGTGTTCCTCTTGTCCAGGTGGGAAAGGGCAGTGTGGAGTGCAATAGAGATTGCATCATCTGTGCATCTGTTGGGGCGGTATGCAAATTGGAGTGGGTCTAGGGTTTCTGGGATAATGGTGTTGATGTGAGCCATGAGCAGCCTTTCAAAGCACTTCATGGCTACAGACGTGAGTGCTACGGGTCAGTAGTCATTTAGGCAGGTTACCTTAGTGTCCTTGGGCATGGGGACTATGGTGGTTTGCTTGAAACATGTTGGTATTACAGACTCAGTCAGGGAAAAGTCAGTGAAGACATTTGCCAGTTGGTCAGCACATGCTCGGAGTACACATCCTGGTAATCCGTCTGGCCCTGCGGCCTTGTGAATGTTCACCTGCTTAAAATTCTTACTCACATCGGCTACGGAGAGCGTGATCACATAGTCATCCAGAACAGCTGGTGCTCTCATGCATGCTTCAGTGTTGTTTGCCTCAAAGTGAGCATAGAAGTGATTTAGCTCGTCTGGTAGGCTTGTGTCACTGGGCAGCTCGCGGCTGTGCTTCCCTTTGTAGTCTGTAATAGTTTTCAAGCCCTGCCACATCCGACGAGCGTCAGAGCCGATCTTAGTCCGGTATTGACTCTTTGCCTGTTTGATGGTTCATCGGAGGGCATAGCGGGATTTCTTATAAGCGTCCGGGTTAGGGTCCCGCTCCTTGAAAGCAGCAGCTCTACCCTTTAGCTCAGTGCGGATGTTTCCAGTAATCCATGGCTTCTGGTTGGGGTATGTACGTACGGTCACTGTGGGGACGACATCATCGATGCACTTATTGATGAAGCCATTAGGATTAGGTCAGCTATACTGTTTAGCCATTAAACCACTGCTCTGTAGACGCACAAATATCATACCCCAAGACATGCCTCTGTAACTTTCGCGCTCATCATTATTCACGATTCATTCAGGATTATCCATAATCATGGTAGCATCCACATTAATGTAGAAGTGTTTAGAAACATATTCTATTGTTATTTGGGAACAATATAATCTGAAACACAACCAAAACAAACAGCAAATGCATCCAACAAGTTTGTAGAGTCACAAGCTTAATATAGTCATTGTGTGCTAGGAATATGGGACCAAATACTAAACGTTTTACTACTAAAATACATATAAGTGAATTTGTCCCAATACTTTTGGTCCTGTAAAATGGGGGACTATGTCCAAAAAGTGCTGTAGTTTCTAAACGGTTCACCCGATATGATTGAAAATACCCTCAAATGAAAGCTGACCGACTGCTCTTTAACTTTAACATCATAGTCATTTTCAAATCCAAAGTGATTTTGTAGGGGTGTGGGGCGTCAGAGGTGTTCTATATACAGTGGATGAGGGGTTCTATGTACAGTGGGGAGAACAAGTATTTGATACACTGCCGATTTTGCAGGTTTTCCTACTTACAAAGCATGTAGAGGTCTGTCATTTTTATCATAGGTACACTTCAACTGTGAGAGACGGAATCTAAAACAAAAATCCAGAAAATCACATTATATGATTTTTAAGTAATTAATTTGCATTTTATTGCATGACATAAGTATTTGATCACCTACCAACCAGTAAGAATTCCGGCTCTCACAGACCTGTTCGTTTTTCTTTAAGAAGCCCTCCTGTTCTCCACTAATTACCTGTATTAACTGCACCTGTTTGAACTCGTTACCTGTATAAAAGACACCTGTCCACACACTCAATCAAACAGACTCCAACCTCTCCACAATGGCCAAGACCAGAGAGCTGTGTAAGGACATCAGGGATAAAACTGTAGACCTGCACAAGGCTGGGATGGGCTACAGGACAATAGGCAAGCAGCTTGGTGAGAAGGCAACAACTGTTGGCACAATTATTAGAAAATGGAAGAAGTTCAAGATGACGGTCAATCACCCTCGGTCTGGGGCTCCAT
Source organism: Coregonus sp. 'balchen' (assembly GCA_902810595.1). Taxonomy (NCBI): domain Eukaryota; kingdom Metazoa; phylum Chordata; class Actinopteri; order Salmoniformes; family Salmonidae; genus Coregonus; species Coregonus sp. 'balchen'. The sequence goes on from LR778258.1 coordinate 43,227,081, forward strand.
GCAAAATCTCACCTCGTGGGGCATCAATGATCATGAGGAAGGTGAGGGATCAGCCCAGAACTACACGGCAGGACCTGGTCAATGACCTGAAGAGAGCTGGGACCACAGTCTCAAAGAAAACCATTAGTAACACCCTACGCCGTCATGGATTAAAATCCTGCAGCGCACGCAAGGTCCCCCTGCTCAAGCTAGCGCATGTCCAGGCCCGTCTGAAGTTTGCCAATGACCATCTGGATGATCCAGAGGAGGAATGGGAGAAGGTCATGTGGTCTGATGAGACAAAAATAGAGCTTTTTGGTCTAAACTCCACTCGCCGTGTTTGGAGGAAGAAGAAGGATGAGTACAACCCCAAGAACACCATACCAACCGTGAAGCATGGAGGTGGAAACATCATTCTTTGGGGATGCTTTTCTGCAAAGTGGACAGGACGACTGCACCATATTGAGGGGAGGATGGATGGGGCCATGTATCGCGAGATCTTGGCCAACAACCTCCTTCCCTCAGTAAGAGCATTGCAGATGGGTCGTGGCTGGGTCTTACAGCATGACAACAACCTGAAACACACAGCCAGGGCAACTAAGCAGTGGCTCCGTAAGAAGCATCTCAAGGTCCTGGAGTGGCCTAGCCAGTCTCCAGACCTGAACCCAATAGAGGGAGCTGAAAGTCCGTATTGCCCAGCGACAGCCCCGAAACCTGAAGGATCTGGAGAAGGTCTGTATGGAGGAGTGGGCCAAAATCCTTGCTGCAGTGTGTGCAAACCTGGTCAAGACATACAGGAAACATATGATCTCTGTAATTGAAAACAAAGGTTTTTGTACCAAATGTTAAGTTCTGCTTTTCTGATGTATCAAATACTTATGTCATGCAATAAAATGCAAATTAATTACTTAAAAATCATACAATGTGATTTTCTGGATTTTTGTTTTAGATTCCGTCTCTCACTGTTGAAGTGTTACCTATGATAAAAATTACGGGACCTCCTCTTTGTAAAGGGGGGAAAAAACCCTCCCAAAAAGGGCCCAGTGTTTTCCAACTATTGTTCCCCCCACGTACTGGGTTTTGGGTTAAAAGTGGGGTTTGTTCTCTCTTTTCCCCTGTCTCTCTCTCTCTCTCTCTCTTTCTGTTTTCCTCTTCCTCTTCTTTTCCTATTCTTCTTCTCTCTCTCTCTTTTCTCTCTCTCTCTTCTTTCTTCTCCCTCTCTCCCCTCTGGGCTTTTCTTTCTCCTATTTTCTCCATTTTTTTGTTTTTATTTCCCCCAAAGGGTTTTTTTTTTGTTTTTTTTCCAATGTTTGGGGGGGGTAAAGGTAAGGTTTCTTTTTGGTTTTTTTGGGGGTTTTGGTTGGGTTTTTTTTTGGTTTTAATCGGGGTTTTTCTTTTTGGGGTCTTTTTTGGGGGTCTTTTTGTTTGTGAACAGTACCCCCAGGCCCCCAGTTTTGCTTGGGGGATCTTCTTCAGGTTCATCCCCCTTAGGTGATGGCTTTGTTATGGGGGGTTTGGGGAAAATAAATTCCTTTTGGGTTTGGTTTAGAATTTAAGGGCTCTTTTCTGGAAAGGTTCTGCGTCCCAAGAGCTAATTATTCCAGGGGCAGGGTAAAGAGCTTTTTCCCAAAACCAAATAAAGGGAAAAAAAACTTAAAAAAAACAAATTCTGGGTTCGCCCAAATTTTTGTAAATTTTTGGTTGGTGGGACCCCAGAACTCACAACCAAAAGGGGGCCAAGGGGTTGGGTTTTTATAACTGTTTTCAATTTTTTTTTTAAACCCGGGACCCTTTTTGGTATGTCAAATTTGCATTTTCCTTTTGAGGGGCATAGAAGGCCCTTTTTCCCTTTTTCTCTCAGTTTTTTTAAAGCTTTGTGGAAGTTCCCTGGGGGTGATTTTTAGGCCGGGGGTATGTATGTTTTTTATTGGGGTTGTCCTCTAGGGCCCAACATGCGGGAGAAGGTTTGGCCTCTCTTCCCCCTCTATAAAATGCCCCGGGAAAAAAAAAGGGGGGGGGGGGGGGGGGGGGGGCCCCCCCCCCCTTCCCCCGTTTTTCACCTCTCTTTTTTTCTGTCTTTTCTCTGTCTCTCTCTCTCTGTCCTCTCTCTTCTCTCTCTCTTCTCTCTTGTCTCTGTCTCTTCTCTGTCTCTCGCTCCTCTACTCTCTCTCTCTCTACTCTCTCTCTCTCTCTCTACTCTCTCTCTCTCCTCTCTGATGGTCTCTCTCTCTCTCTCTCTCTCTCTCTCTCTCTCTCTCTCTCTCTCTCTCTCTCTCTCTCACACTTAGTCTCCTCTTCTGTATTTTATCCATTACAGAGTCACTAGGTCTCCTTGTCAGAGCCTCAACAGGACGGATGCAGTCGTTTGGAAGGAGGGAAGGCAGTTGTTTTAAGGTCTCTTTCATATCTTTGTGAGCCTGGGGAATCTATGACATTTCTAAAGGTTTTATTCTGGTTTCCACCTTGTGCAGTGAGATTATAGTAGCCCAAAATATAGCTGCTGATATTTCTTTACCATATGATTTGGCCTTCGATATCCCATGTACTGTAGCTTTGGCCTTAAATAGCTCTTAGCTTAATGTACGATGAACTTACAAAATCACTATAGCTGCAAACTGCAACACATCAATGCATTTACCTCACCGCAATTACGGATCAGCTATCAGATTAATAACTTCACTAGACATGTTATATTCCTCATAACCTGTCTCCTATTACGATATGTATTGTGATTCTCATGATTCTATATGTATTGCGATTAGATATTACTCACTATATGTCTGCTGCAGAGAGACAAGAGAACGTGTCAGAGAATGTGTTCTCTATCTTCTTTTTAAAAAGTGAGACATGTTTTCAGCACTTTATTTCCATGACTGAGGAAAAATCTAGGATGGAAAATACCACAGTTTCGTTTTTCTTTTTTAACAAATCGATACGTTAAAGTAACTATATAAGTTATAAATAATATTGTGATATGAAACTGTATTGATGTTTACCCCCATTACTACAAGACGATGTATGATATATTACACATTGCATTTGATGACACATTGATAAAACATCAATGTCCAAGTCTGTGCCCAAACAATTTGAGCTCCTACTTCTAAAAATCCACCTTTCCAGAAATAAGTCTCTCACTGTTGCCGCTTGCTGCAGACCCCCCTCAGCCCCCATCTATCCTCAGAGTTCGTACTGCTTGGTGACCTAAACTGGGATATGCTTAACACCCCGGCCGTCCTACAATCTAAACTAGATGCGTTCAATCTCACACAAATTATCAAGGAACCTACCAGGTACAACCCTAAATCCGTAAACATGGGCACCCTCATAGATATCATCCTGACTAATTTACCCTCTAAATACACCTCCACTGTCTTCAACCAGGATCTCAGCAATCACTGCCTTATTGCCTGCGTCTGTAATGGGTCCGCGGTCAAACGACCACCCCTCATCACTGTCAAACGCTCCCTAAAACACTTTAGCGAGCAGGCCTTCCTAATTGACCTGGCCCAGGTATCCTGGATGGATATCAATCTCATTCCGTCAGTAGAGGATGCCTGGTTGTTCTTTAAAAGTGCTTTCCTCTCAATCTTAAATAAGCATGCCCCATTCAAAAAATTCAGAACTAAGAACAGATATAGCACCTAGTTCTCCTCAGACATGACTGCCCTTGACCAGCACAAAAACATCCTGTGGCGTACTGCATTAGCATCGAATAGCCCCCGCGATATGCAACTTCACAGGGAAGTTAGGAACCAATATACACAAGCAGTTAGGAAGCAAAGGCTAGTTTTTTCAAATAGAAATTTGCATCCTGTAGCACTAACTCCAAAAGGTTTTGGGACACTGTAAAGTCAATGGAGAATAAAAGCACTTCCTCCCAGCTGCCCACTGCACTGAGGCTAGGAAACACTATAACCACCGATAAATCTACAATAATCGAGAATTTCAACAAGCATTTTGCTACGGCTGGCTATGCTTTCCACCTGGCTACCACTACCCCGGCCACCAGCTCGGCACCCTCCGCTGCAACTTGCCCATGCCCCCAGAGCTTCTCCTTCACACAACTTCAGACAGCTGATGTTCTGAAAGAGCTGCAAAATCTGGACCCCTACAAATCAGCTGGGCTAGACAATCTGGACCCTTTTCTTTCTAAAACTAGCAGCCGAAATTGTGGGGTTGTAGGGTTAAGTGCCATGCGTGGTCCTCTGTAGCTCAATTGGTAGAGCATGGCGCTTGTAACGCCAGGGTAGTGGGTTCGATCCCCGGGACCACCCATATGTAAAAATGTATGCACACATGACTGTAAGTCGCTTTGGATAAAAGCGTCTGCTAAATGGCATATTATTATTATTATTAAGGGCACATCGACAGATTTTTCACCTAGTCGGCTCAGGGATTAGAACCAGCGACCTTTCGGTTACTGACACAACGCTCTTAACCACTAAGCTACATGCCGCCCTGTGTTATCAGTGTGTTAACAAACCTCCAAACGAGCTTCAATGCCATACAACACTCCTTCCGTAGCCTCCAACTGCTCTTAAACACTAGTAAAACTAAATGCATGCTCTTCAATCGAACGCTGCTGGCACCCGCCCACCCAACTAGAATCACTACTCTCGACGGGTCTGACCTAGAGTATGTGGACAACTACAAATACCTAGGTGTCTGGTTCGACTGTAAACTCTCCTTCCAGACTCACATTAAGCATCTCCACTCCAAAGTTAAATCTAGAATTGGCTTCCTATTTCGCAACAAAGCCCCATTCACTCATGCTGCCAAAATGCCCTCGTAAAACTGACTATCCTACCGATCCTTGACTTCGACAATGTCATTTACAAAATAGCCTCCAACACTCTACTCAGCAAATTGGATGTAGTCTATCACAGTGCCATCCGTTTAGTCACCAAAGCTCCATATACTACCGACCACTGTGACATGTACACTCTTGTTGGCTGGTCCTCACTACATATTCGTCGCCAAACTCACTGGCTCCAGGCCATCTATAAATCACTGCTAGGCAAATCCCCGCCTTATCATAGCTCATTGGTCACCATAGCAACACCCACCCGTAGTCTGCGCTCCAGCAGGTATATCTCACTGGTCATTCCCAAAGCCAACACCTCCTTTGGCCGCCATTCCTTCCAGTTCTCTGCTGCCAATGACTGGAACGAACTGCAAAAACCTCTGAAGCTGGAGACTCTTATCTCCCTCACTAACTTTAAGCATCACCAAACTACCTCATCCCCATATTGTTATTTATTTTGCTCATTTGCACCCCAGTATCTCTATTTGCACATCATCTCTTGCACATCTATCACTCCAGTGTTAATACTAATTGTAATTATTTTGCTCTCTGTCCTATTTATTGCCTTACCTCCATAACTTGCTACATTTGCACACACTGTATATATATTTTCTGTTGTATTTTTGACTTTATGTTTTGTTTACCCCATATGTAATTCTGTGTTGTTGTTATTTTTATCACACTGCTTTGCTTTATCTTGGCCAGGTCGCAGTTGTAAATGAGAACTTGTTCTCAACTGGCTTACCTGGTTAAATAAAGGTTAAATGAACATAAAAAAATAAATAAAAAAAACATTTAATAACAGACTGATAAAACATTGGTAACACATTTAATAACTAATTGAAAACATAATGATAACACATTGATAACACATTTAATAGCACATTGATAACACATTGATAACACATCGATAACACATTACATTTACATTACATTTACGTCATTTAGCAGACGCTCTTATCCAGAGCGACTTACAAATAGGTGCATTCACCTTATAGCCAGTGGGTTAACCACTTTACAATGTTTGTTTGTTTGTTTTAGTTTTTTTGTTTTGGGGGGGGGTTGGGGTAAGGGGGGGTAGAAGGATTACTTTATCCTATCCCAGGTATTCCTTAAAGAGGTGGGGTTTCAAATGTCTCCGGAAGGTGGTGAGTGACTCCGCTGTCCTGGCGTCGTGAGGGAGCTTGTTCCACCATTGGGGTGCCAGAGCAGCGAACAGTTTTGACTGGGCTGAGCGGGAACTATGCTTCCGCAGAGGTAGGGGAGCCAGCAGGCCAGAGGTGGATGAACGCAATGCCCTCGTTTGGGTGTAGGGACTGATCAGAGCCTGAAGGTACAGAGGTGCCGTTCCCCTCACAGCTCCGTAGGCAAGCACCATGGTCTTGTAGCAGATGCGAGCTTCAACTGGAAGCCAGTGGAGTGTGCGGAGGAGCGGGGTGATAATTGATAACACATTTAATAACTAATTGATAACATATTGAAAACATATTGATAACACATTTAATAACACACTGATAACACATCGATAACACATTTAACAACATTAAATAACACATTGCTAACACATTTAATAACAGATTGATAACACATTGATAACACATTGATAACACATTTAATAACTAATTGATAACATATCGATAACATATTGATAACACATTTAATAACACACTGATAACACATCGATAACACATTTAACAACATTAAATAACACATTGCTAACACATTTAATAACAGATTGATAACACATTGATAACACATTGATAACACATTTAATAACAGATATATATCAGATTGATAACACATTTAACAACAGATTGATAACACATTGATAACACATTGATGACACATTTAATAACACATTGATAACACATTTAATAACAGATCGATAACAGATTGATAACACATTTAATAAGAGATTGATAACACATTGATAACACATTTGATAACACTTTGATAACACATTTAGTAACACATTTATTATTATATTTGTACAAATCGATAAGTTAAAGTACCTATATAATATTGGCCAAAATAATATTGTGATATTTAACTGTATTGATGTTTTCCTCTTTTACTACATGACGATGTATGATATATTACACATCGCATTTGATAACACATTGATAACACATTTAATAACAAACTGATAGCACATCGATAACACAATTAGTAACACATTGATAACACATTTATAAGACATTTATAACACATTTAATATAACATTTAAAAACAAATGTAAAAATGCATTTCTGACTCATTTCAGAAAACTAGGTGTATGTCGCGCGGCAGTACTTCACAGGAGAGCCTTTTGAACGTAAACTTTTATTTTTTTCATCAAAATGCGTGTTTGGGCAGAAATGCCTTCTGGAACATGTGAACTTTCATGTGCCTTTATTTCAAACTTGTATGCCATCTGTAAATACGAATAAAATGGTTAAATTACGAGCCAAGTTGGTTTAGCCACGGAAAAAGACAGCAACCTTCCCTCTAGGCATGATTGGCTGAGATAATGAGTGGGCTGGACATGCAGAAAGCTGAGTTCAGATTGGTCTGCCATGTAGCACGCTTCTTTCTATAACATGAGCTGGTCAGTATGTGTAGGTAATCCTTTCTAACGCTGCTTTTTTGAAAGATATCACGTAGTAGTGCATAAGTGTTGCTCTCCACTTTCTGGAGGACCGAGTTTTGAAATCAGTGGAATTAGAGTATGATAGCTAAGGAGATGGAGAAAATTCTGCCGTTTGATTGCAAATATGCAGACGGAGTTGAAAAGAGAACACACAGAAGGCTGTTGTATAAAACACCTGTCTCCGGATTACATCTTCAAACTAAGGGCAACCATGGCAACCATGGCATCCGTGACAGAGAGGGCGAAGCGTCCATCCATGTATACGGGTAAGATAGTCTAACTAGCTACGTTTTCAAATATTACATGTTTCTAATTTTGTCAGAAAGTTGTTTTCATTTCAAGTTAAAGTGTACTGTTAGTTAGCTAGATAACGTTAGCTGGCTGGCTAGCTAGCTAACATTACGTGTATGATCTGTGTAGTAATATTATTTGTGTCTCAGAGTCATTTGTATTGCTAGTTATAGCGTAATGTTAGCTAGCTAACATTGAACCTGTTTGGTTAGCTACCTGCAGATTCATGCAGGGTAGTAACGTTATGAGTTGGGATTGTGGTCCATTGTTTAGCTAGCTAGCTACATGTCTAGACAAAAGACTCCACTATGCAAGTAACCATTTCAATAGAATGTTTATGATGTCACATTTAATATAACATTTAAAAACACATTTGATAACACATTTGATAACACATTTAACAAGGCGTTGACTGGTTGGAGATTGAGCGACAGTGTTTATATTCTAAATATTCTTAACACTTTTCAGACTTCCTGTGGTGCCCAGACTTGTTATTGAAGTGTTAGCCTTCTCTGCAATTAAACCTCATCTTGCTCTCCCACCAGATAGACTGTGATCAGGGTGGCATAAACAGCCTTATTAAGTGACAGACTGCCAGTCTGGCTTGACACGTCCGTCCAACTCCTTATCTACAGTATGTGGGGAACTTTGAGGGAGGAAGGGAAGCAGCCCTCTAAATTGTTACAGGTCTCAGTGACATCTGTGGCTTACAGATGGCATGTGATGATCTCCCAGCCTATTGATTCCTAGAATGCATCCCAAATGGCACCCTATTCCCCATTTAGTGCATTACTTTTTACTAGAGCCCTATGGGGTAATGCACTAAATAGGGAATAGGGTGCCATTTGAGATGCAGAACTATTCTCCTATGAAAAGCTCTTAGAAGGAAAACAGTAACCCTGCTGGCCATTTGAACTACCGTCCAGGAAGAGACAGATGTTAATGTATCTTCATTACACTCTGAGGAGCCCTGTGTGGTACACTGCTTTTCACCCTGCTACAGCACACACATGCCTTGTTCAATTTCTGAAGAAGTGAGGGAGATCTGATTATCATGTACTACTTCATCAGGGAATCTGAATATCATGTACTACTTCATCAGGGAGATCTGAATATCATGTACTACTTCATCAGGGAATCTGAATATCATGTACTACTTCATCAGGGAGATCTGAATATCATGTACTACTTCATCAGGGAGATCTGAATATCATGTACTACTTCATCAGGGAGATCTGAACATCCTGTACTACTTCATCAGGGAGATCTGAATATCATGTACTACTTCATCAGGGAGATCTGAACATCCTGTACTACTTCATCAGGGAGATCGGAGTATCATATACTACTTCATCAGGTAGATCTGAATATCATGTACTACTTCATCAAGTCATAGTCATAAAGCACAGCTAGGCCCACTACTACTACTACTACTACTACTACTGCTCCTACTACTATTGCTACTACTAATAAGACTACCTCTAATACTACTACTGCTACTACTGCTACTACTGCTACTACTACTGCAACTATTGCTACTACTGCTACTACTGCTACTACTACTACTACTGCTACTACTGCTACTACTACTACTACTGCTACTACTGCTACTACTACTACTGCTACTACTGCTACTACTACTACTACTGCTACTACTGCTACATTTACATTTACATTTTTAGTCATTTAGCAGATGCTCTTATCCAGAGCGACTTACAGTTTGTGAATACATATATATATATATATATATATATATATTTTTTATACTGGCCCCCCGTGGGAATCGAACCCACAACCCTGGCGTTGCAAACGCCATGCTCTATCAACTGAGCTACATCCCTGCCGGCCATTCCCTCCCCTACCCTGGACGACGCTGGGCCAATTGTGCGCCGCCCATGAGTCTCCCGGTCGCGGCCGGCTGCGACAGAGCCTGGATACGAACCAGGATCTCTAGTGGCACAGTTAGCACTGCGATGCAGCGCCTTAGACCACTGCTACCACTACTACTACTACTACTACTACTACTATTGCTACTACAACTACTAATACTACTACTACTACTACTACTACTACTACTACTACTACTACTACTACTACTACTACTACTAATCTCTCAACTAGAATATTACATTGTCTCTCATCTTTAGGAAGGGGTATAGTTTTCATGGTTAATGTTTTTATTAAAATGATTTAGTTGAATTAAGTTTTGGAAGATGAAGTTCAAGTTTGCTGACAACACGACGGTGTTAGGCCTTATCACCAATGGCGATGAGACAGCCTGCAGGAAGGAGGTCAGAGACCTGGCAGTGTGTAGCTAGATCAACAACCTATCACTCAACATCAGCAAGACCAAAGAGCTGATTGTGGACTTCAGTATACTGAAGGGGGTGCATACCCCCATCCACATCGACTGGACTTCAGTATACCTAAGGGGGTGCATACCCCCATCCACATCGACTGGACTTCAGTATACTCAAGGGGGTGCATACCCCCATCCACATCGACTGGACTTCAGTATACTGAAGGGGGTGCATACCCCCATCCACATCGACTGGACTTCAGTATACTGAAGGGGGTGCATACCCCCATCCACATCGACTGGACTTCAGTATACTGAAGGGGGTGCATACCCCCATCCACATCGACTGGACTTCAGTATACTGAAGGGGGTGCATACCCCCATCCACATCGACTGGACTTCAGTATACTGAAGGGGGTGCATACCCCCATCCACATCGACTGGACTTCAGTATACTGAAGGGGGTGCATACCCCCATCCACATCGACTGGACTTCAGTATACTGAAGGGGGTGCATACCCCCATCCACATCGACTGGACTTCAGTATACTGAAGGGGGTGCATACCCCCATCCACATCGACTGGACTTCAGTATACTGAAGGGGGTGCATACACCTATCCACATCGACTGGACTTCAGTATACTGAAGGGGGTGCATACCCCAATCCACATCGACTGGGCCACAGGGGAGATGGTTTAGAGCTTCAGGTTCCTCGGTGTCCACATCACTGAGGTCTTAACATTGTCCTCTCACACCAGGACAGTCGTGAAGAGGACGGGACAGCGCCTGTTCTCCCTCAAGAGGCTAAAACGATTTGGCATGGCCCCTCAGATCCTCAGGAACTTCTACAGCTGCACCATCAAGAATATGCTGACTGGTTGTATCACCGTCTAGTATGGCAATTGCTCCGCCCTCGACAGGAAGGCCCGACAGACGGTGGTGAGGACGGCCCACCACATCACTAGGGGGCGAGCTCCAAGCCATCAAGGACGTTCATGTCAAGCAGTGTCTGAAAAGGCCAATTAAAATTGCCAAAGACTCCTGTTATTTTAATCATTGATTAGATTACCTCTACCATTATACTGCTGTTATACAGTGGCTTGTGAAAGTTTTCATCCTCCTTGGCATTTTTCCTATTTTGTTGCCTTACAACCCGGAATTCAAATGGGTTTTTTGGGGGGGTTTGTATCATTTGATTTACACAACATGCCTACCACTTTGAAGATGCAAAATATTTTTTGGGGTGAAACAAACAAGAAATAAGACAAACAAACTGAAAACTTGAGCGTGCATAAATATTCACCCCCCCAAAGTCAATACATTGTAGAGCCACCTTTTGCAGCAATTACAGCTGCAAGTCTCTTGGGGTATGTCTCTATAAGCTTCTCACATCTAGCCACTTGGATTTTTGCCCATTCTTCAAGGCAAAACTGATCCAGCTCCTTCAAGTTGGATGGGTTCCGCTGGTGTACAGCAATCTTTAAGTCATACCACAGATTCTGAACAGGTGCAGTGATCAGTAAGCTGCTCTGACAACTGAGGCCTAAAGTTAGTGAGGGAGATAAGTGTCTCCAGCTTCAGAGATTTTTGCAGTTCGTTCCAGTCATTTGCAGCAGAGAACTTGAAGGAATGGTGGCCAAAGGAGGTGTTGGCTTTGGGGATGACCAGTGAGATATACCTGCTGGACCGCGTACTACGGGTGGATGTTGCTATGGTGACCAATGAGCTAAGATAAGGCAGGGATTTGCCTAGAAGTGATTTATAGATTGCCTGGAGCCAGTGAGTTTGGCGACGAATATGTAGTGAGGGCCAGCCAACGAGAGCGTACAGGTCACAATGGTGGGTAGTATATGGGGCTTTGGTGACAAAACGGATGGCACTGTGATAGACTACATCCAATTTGCTGAGTAGAGTGTTGGAAGCTATTTTGTAAATGACATCGCCGAAGTCAAGGATCGGTAGGATAGTCAGTTTTACGAGGGCATGTTTGGCAGCATGAGTGAAGGAGGCTTTGTTTGTGAAATAGGAAGCCGATTCTAGATTTAACTTTGGATTGGAGATGTTTAATGTGAGTCTGGAAGGAGAGTTTATGGTCTAACCAGACACCTAGGTATTTGTAGTTGTACACATATTCTAAGTCAGACCCGCCGAGAGTAGTGATTCTAGTCGGGCGGGCGGGTGCAAGCAGCGTTCGATTGAAGAGCATGCATTTAGTTTTACTAGTGTTTAAGAGCAGTTGGAAGCCACGGAAGGAGTGTTGTATGGCATTGAAGCTCGTTTGGAGGTTTATTAACACAGTGTCCAATGAAGGGCCAGATGTATACAAAATGGTGTTGTCTGCGTAGAGGTGGATCTGAGAGTCACCAGCAGCAAGAGCGACATCATTGATATACATAATGAGCCTAATGAGTTGATAGTTTAAAAACTACTGAGAATAGAGTTGTAATTTGTACTATTGAATTGAATATGGATATGAATTAAGCGTATGCTTGTCAACTATAGCAAATATTTGTTTTATGAATTGGAAGCCAAAGGACAGTTATATACATTTAATAGAGGACTGTTAATTGCGATAGAGCTGTTGCCATGATTTGAATTGATAGCAAAGGAAAGTAATTTAATAGGGAAGTTAGAATTTCAGCTGTGAATTGTTTGGGTAGCCTGAGAGGAAAGTCATGTATTTTAGTAATATGAATGCAAATATACTATTATTCATGTGTGGTGTGTGAATATACTTTACTAATGTCATGTTCTAGTTCGCGGGTACAAGAGAGACGAGTACGAATCGAGCTGTAAGTGACATTTGAAGCAGAAATCTGAATAGTAGAATGGAAAACATGTCTTTGACAAATTCTAATGGTTATTACTATATTTCGAATAGTTTGCGTAACACCAGTGACGTATGCAAATAGTTAATGAATTCTAAAACGATAATTTGTTTTCGTTACGTGGACCAGTGGATTGCAAGTAGCTTTAACTGTTGTGCTGATGGGATAGCACCAACTTATTGTGGGTTCTAGATTTGTTAAACAACAAGTTTGTATTTTAAACTAAATTAATGAAAAAGGCTACAATTACAACATTATCAGAAAAAGGGCACAATCTAATGCGAAACAGTTATTACATTATTATATCATTGATCCAGTAATGATACAAGGATAAGAGAACATTAAAAGAAAGGCAAGGGATAAAATCTCTTTTATTTTTAAAGAAGAAGGGTATGAAGAGATATTGGGAAGAAGAATACCATTAACTGGGGAATATAAAAGCTTTTAGCTGAGAAAGCTAACAGAAATAGCATCCTAATATAAACACTGAACCAAACAGAAGATTAGCAACAGAAAAGGGCAACAATACAAGGAGTAGGGATGGTAGGAACAGCAGTAGCAAACATGAGGAGAAGGTTAAAAAATCTCAGATAAATGGGACAAAATGGCCAAAGGAGGGAACGTTTGATGTAACAATGGAAATAGATACCCTAATAAAGAACTATAAAACAGGAGAGAAAGGGGAGACAAGAAAGAAGAAGAGAGGAAGGAAAGAGTTGGAGGGACAGCACAGCCAAAGCTAGAAGGATACTAATGGAGAGGGAGAGTGGACCGGATAAGGCTGGCTTAACTACACCACCACCATACACAGGAGGGGGGCTTAACTACACCACCACACATACACAGGAGGGGGCTTAACTACACCACCACCATACACAGGAGGGGGCTTAACTACACCACCACCATACACAGGAGTGGGCTTAACTACACCCCACCATACCAGGAGGGGGGCTTAACTACACCACCACCATACACAGGAGGCTGGCTTAACTACAACCACCACCATACACAGGGGGGGGCTTAACTACCCACCACCATACACAGGGGCTGGCTTAACTACACCACCACCAACACAGGAGGGGGCTTAACTACAAACCCCCACCCACCATACACAGGAGGCTGGGTTAACTACACCACCACCATACACAGGAGGCTGGCTTAAATACACCCCCCACATACCCCAGGAGGCTGGCTTACTACACCACCACCATACACAGAAAGGGTGGCTTAACTACAAAAACCACCATACACAGGGGGCTGGCTTAACTACACCACCACCATACACAGGAGGCTGGCTTAACTACACCACCACCATACACAGGAGGGGGCTTAACTACACCACCACCATACAAGGAGGGGGGCTTAACTACAACCACCCCCATACACAGGAGGGGGGCTTAACTACACCACCACCATACACAGGGGGCTGGCTTAACAAAACCACCACCATACACAGGGGGGGGGCTTAACTACACCACCACCATACACAGGAGGCTGGCTTAACTACACCACCACCTACACAGAGGGGGGCTTAACTACACCACCCACCACCATACACAGGAGGCTGGCTTTAAATACACCACCACCAACACAGGGGCTGGCTTAAATCCCCACCACCAACCAGGGGGCTGGGTTAACTACAAACCCCCACCAACCGAGGCTGGCTTTTAACTCACCCCCACCATCCAGGAGGCTGGTTAACTCACCACCACCATACACAGGAGGCTGGCTTAACTACATCACCACCATACACAGGAGAGGGGCTTAACTACACCACCACCATAACAGGGGGGGGCTTTAAATAAAAAACCCCACCAACCAAGGGGGGCTTTAAATACAAAACCCCCCAAACCCTACACAAGGGGGGGGTTAAATACACCACCACCTACCAGAGGGGGGCTTAAATACCCCACCATACACAGGGGGGGGCTAACTACAACCACCACCATAACGGAGGGGGGGGGTTCTACAAAAACCACCATACACAGGGGGGCTTAAATACCCCCCCACCATACACAGGGCTGGCTTAAATCACCCCCACCATACACAGGGGGGGGCTTTAAATACACCCCACCATACACAGGGCTGGCTTAACTTTCACCACCCCTACACAGGGGGGGGCTTACTCACCACCACCACCTACACAAGGCTGGCTTAACTACCCACCACCCTACCAGGAGGTGGCTTAAAAACCCACCACCATACACGAGCTGGCTTAAAAACCCCCACCACCATACACAAGGCTGGTTAACTACCCCCCCCATACACAGGAGGCTGGCTTAAATACACCACCCCATACCAGGGGGCTGGCTTAACTAAAACCCCACCATACACAGGAGGGGGGGTTAACTACACCCCCCCATACCAGAGGGGGGGTTAAAATAACCACCACCAACAAGGAGGGGCTTAAATACCCACCACCAACACAAGGGTGGCTTTTCAACACCACCACCTACACAGAGGGGGGGTTAACTACACCCCCCCATACACAGGAGGCTGGGTTAACTACAACCCCCCACCTACCAGAGGGGGCTTAACTACCCACCCCCCACCATAACAGGGGGCTGGGTTAACTACACCACCACCACAGAGAGGGCTTACTACACCACCACCATAACAGGGGGGGCTTAAAAACCCCACCACCATACACAAGGGGGGCCCAAATACCCACCACCTCACAGAGGGGGGGTTAACCCCACACCACCACCAACACAGGGGGGGGCTTAACTACACCACCCCATACACAGAGGGGGCTTAACTCAAACCACCACCATACACAGGGGGGGGGGCTTTTAACTACACCCCCCCAAACAAGGAGGCTGGGTTAAATAACACCACCACCATACACAAGAGGGCTTAACTACACCACCACATACACCGGAAGCTGGCTTAACTAAAAACCACCCCTACACAGGAGGGGGCTTAACACCCACCACCACCATACAAGGGGCTGGGTTAACTACAAACCCCCACCCCATACACGGAGGGGGGGTTAACTACACCACCACCATACACAGGAGGGGGCTTAACTACACCACCACCATCACGGGTGGCTTAACAAAACCCCCCCCACCATACCAAAAGGGGGGCTTAACTACACCACCACCATACACAGGAGGCTGGCTTAACTACACCACCACCATACACGGGGGGGGGCTTAACTACACCACCACCACCAACCAGGGGGCTGGCTTAATACACACCACCATAACGAGGCGGCTTAAATACACCCCCACCATACAAGGGGCTGGGTTAAAATACCACCACCACCATACCAGGGGGCTGGGTTAAAACACCACCCCCATAACAGAGGGGTGGCTTTACACACCCCACCATAAAACCCGAGGGGTGGCTTAACTACATCACCACCCAACACAGGGGAAGGGGGCTTAACTAACCACCCCCCATCACAAGGGGGCTTAACAACCACCACCTCACCGGAGGGGGGCTTAACTACCCACCACCATACCAGGAGGGGGGCTTTTAAATACCCCACCAACAGGAGGGGGGGGTTAAATACCCCACCAAACACGGGGGGGGTTCCCACACCACCACCATCACAGGGGGGGGGCTTAAATACCCACCACCAAACCCAGGGGGTGGCTTAACTAAAAAACCACCAAACCAGGAAGGGGCTTAATACACCACCCATACCAGGAACTGGCTTAACTACACCACCCCAACACGGAGGGGGGCTTAACTACAACCCACCACCATACACGGAGGGTGGCTTACTACAAACCCCCACCCTACCAGGAGGCTGGGTTTTAAAAACACCACCACCTACACGGGGGCTGGCTTAACTACACCACCACCCTACACAGGAGGCTGGGGTTAAACTACACCACCACCATAACGGAGGGGTGGGTTAACTACACCACCACCATACACGGAGGCGGCTTTAAAACCCTCACCCCCATACACAGGAGGGGGCTTAACTACCCAAACCCCCCCATACACAGGGGGGCCTGGATTTTAAAACACCACCCCATACACAGGAGGGGGGGTTAACTACCCCCACCTACACGGAGGGGGCTTAATAAAACCCCCACCATACCAAGGGGCTTAAAATACAAAAACCCCCATACACAGAGGGGGCTTAAAAATACACCACCACCCCACACAGGAGGGGGCTTAAATACACCACCCCTACACAGGGGGGCTTACCAACCACCACCAACCAGGGGGGGGGCTTAACTACCCACCACCATACACAGGGGGGGGGCTTAACTACACAAACCCCAAACCGGGGGGGCTTAAATAAAACCACCACCCTACCAAGGGGGGGGGCTTAAATAACCCCCCACCAAACCAGGAGGCTGGCTTAACTACACCCCACCATACCAGGAAGGGCTTCCCCACCACCCCCATACACGGGAACTGGCTTAAAACACCACCACCATACACAGAGGGGGGGGTTTAAATACCACCCCACCCTACCCCGGGGCTGGCTTTAAATACACCACCACCAACCGGAGGCTGGCTTAAAACACCCCCACCCCTAACCCCGGGGGCTGGCTTTAACTACACCCCCACCATACCAGGAGGCGGGTTAACTACACCCCCACCTACACAGGGGCTGGGTTAAATACACCACCACCCTACACAGGAGGCGGGTTAACTACATCACCCCCCATACACGGGGGGGGGCTTAAAAATACACCACCACCAACACGGAGGCTGGTTAAACTACACCCCACCATACACAGGGGGGGGCTTAACTACACCACCACCATAACGGAGGGGGGCTTACTACAACCACCACCAACAAGAAGGGGGGCTTTTAAATACAACACCCCAACAAGAGGGGGGCTTAACTACACCACCCCCCACAACGGGGGGGGCTTATCCCACCACCATACACGGAGGGGGCTTAAATTACACCACCACCTACACGGGGGGGGGTTTTACTACACCACCACCATACACAGGAGGGGGGGTTAACACACCACCACCTACACGGAGCTGCTTAACACACCCCACCATAAAAAACAGGGGGGGGGCTTACTACACCACCCCCATCACGGGGGCGGCTTTAAATACCCACCACCCTCACGGAGGGGGGCTTAACTACACCACCACCACCATACCAGGAGGCTGGCTTAACTACACCCCCACCATACACGGAGGCTGGCTTAAATACCCCACCACCATACCAGGGGGCTGGCTTAAAATACACCCCCCCAACACGGGGCTGGCTTAAACACACCCCCACATCCAGGAGGCTGGCTTAATACACCCCCACCATACACGAGCTGGGTTAAATACACCCCACCCTACACGGAGGGGGGGTTAACTACCCACCAAACCCTTTCCCCCCCAAAACACAGGGGGGGGGCTTACTCCCCCCCACCCCTCCCCAGGAGGGGGCTTTACCCCCCCCCAAAACAAGGGGGCCAAAAAACCCCCCCACCATACACAGGAGGGGGCTTAACTACACCACCACCATACCAGGAGGCTGGGTTAAACTACACCAACCCCCCCCCCCCCCCCCCCCCCCCCCCCCCCCCCCCCCCCCCCCCCCCCCCCCCCCCCCCCCCCCCCCCCCCCCCCCCCCCCCCCCCCCCCCCCCCCCCCCCCCCCCCCCCCCCCCCCCCCCCCCCCCCCCCCCCCCCCCCCCCCCCCCCCCCCCCCCCCCCCCCCCCCCCCCCCCCCCCCCCCCCCCCCCCCCCCCCCCCCCCCCCCCCCCCCCCCCCCCCCCCCCCCCCCCCCCCCCCCCCCCCCCCCCCCCCCCCCCCCCCCCCCCCCCCCCCCCCCCCCCCCCCCCCCCCCCCCCCCCCCCCCCCCCCCCCCCCCCCCCCCCCCCCCCCCCCCCCCCCCCCCCCCCCCCCCCCCCCCCCCCCCCCCCCCCCCCCCCCCCCCCCCCCCCCCCCCCCCCCCCCCCCCCCCCCCCCCCCCCCCCCCCCCCCCCCCCCCCCCCCCCCCCCCCCCCCCCCCCCCCCCCCCCCCCCCCCCCCCCCCCCCCCCCCCCCCCCCCCCCCCCCCCCCCCCCCCCCCCCCCCCCCCCCCCCCCCCCCCCCCCCCCCAAAAAAAAAAAAAAAAAAAAAAAAAAAAAAAAAAAAAAAAAAAAAAAAAAAAAAAAAAAAAAAAAAAAAAAAAAAAAAAAAAAAAAAAAAAAAAAAAAAAAAAAAAAAAAAAAAAAAAAAAAAAAAAAAAAAAAAAAAAAAAAAAAAAAAAAAAAAAAAAAAAAAAAAAAAAAAAAAAAAAAAAAAAAAAAAAAAAAAAAAAAAAAAAAAAAAAAAAAAAAAAAAAAAAAAAAAAAAAAAAAAAAAAAAAAAAAAAAAAAAAAAAAAAAAAAAAAAAAAAAAAAAAAAAAAAAAAAAAAAAAAAAAAAAAAAAAAAAAAAAAAAAAAAAAAAAAAAAAAAAAAAAAAAAAAAAAAAAAAAAAAAAAAAAAAAAAAAAAAAAAAAAAAAAAAAAAAAAAAAAAAAAAAAAAAAAAAAAAAAAAAAAAAAAAAAAAAAAAAAAAAAAAAAAAAAAAAAAAAAAAAAAAAAAAAAAAAAAAAAAAAAAAAAAAAAAAAAAAAAAAAAAAAAAAAAAAAAAAAAAAAAAAAAAAACCCAAAAAAAACCCAAAAGAGGGGGGGGGGGCCCCCCCCCTTTAAAGGGGGAAAATAACCCCCCCCCCACCCATAAAAAAAACCCGGAGGCTGGCCCCCCCCCCCTTTAACTAAAAAACAAACAACCCCACCCCCACCATACCAGGAGGGGGGGGCCCCCCCCTGGTTCACAGCCAAATGGGTGCCAGAAATTTTGACTGGGCTGAGCGGGAACTATGCTTCCGCAGAAGAAGGGGAGCCAGCAGGCCAGAGGTGGATGAACGCAATGCCCTCGTTTGGGTGTAGGGACTGATCAGAGCCTGAAGGTACGGAGGTGCCGTTCCCCTCACTGCTCCATAGGCAAGCACCATGGTCTTGTAGCGGATGCGAGCTTCAACTGGAAGCCAGTGGAGTGTGCGGAGGAGGGGGGTGACGTGAGAGAACTTGGGAAGGTTGAACACCAGACGGGCTGCGGCATTCTGGATGAGTTGTAGGGGTTTAATGGCACAGGCAGGGAGGCCAGCCAACAGCGAGTTGCAGTAGTCCAGACGGGAGATGACAAGTGCCTGGATTAGGACCTGTGCCGCTTCCTGTGTAAGGCAGGGTCGTACTCTCCGAATGTTGTAGAGCATGAACCTGCAGGAGCGGGTCACCGCCTTGATGTTGGCGGAGAACGACAGGGTGTTGTCCAGGGTCACGCCTAGGCTCTTCGCACTTTGGGAGGAGGACACAGCGGAGTTGTCAACCGTGATGGCGAGATCATGGAACGGGCAGTCCTTCCCCGGGAGGAAGAGCAGCTCCGTCTTGCCAGGGTTCAGCTTGAGGTGGTGATCCGTCATCCATACTGATATGTCTGCCAGACATGCAGAGATGCGATTCGCCACCTGGTTATAAGAAGGGGGAAAGGAGAAGATTAGTTGTGTATCGTCAGCGTAGCAATGATAGGAGAGACCATGTGAGGATATGACAGAGCCAAGTGACTTGGTGTATAGGGAGAAAAGGAGAGGGCCTAGAACTGAGCCTTGGGGGACACCAGTGGTGAGAGCACGTGGTGCGGAGACAGCTTCTCGCCACGCCACTTGGTAGGAGCGACCGGTCAGGTAGGACGCAATCCAGGAGTGAGCCGCGCCGGAGATGCCCAGCTCGGAGAGGGTGGAGAGGAGGATCTGATGGTTCACAGTATCAAAGGCAGCAGAGGGGGGCTTAACTACACCACCACCATACGCAGGAGGCTGGCTTAACTACACCACCACCATACACAGAAGGGGGGATTAACTACACCACCACCATACACAGGAGGGGAGCTTAACTACACCACCACCATACACAGGAGGCTGGCTTAACTACACCACCACCATACACAGGAGGGGGGCTTAACTACACCACCACCATACACAGGAGGGGAGCTTAACTACACCACCACCATACACAGGAGGGGGGCTTAACTACACCACCACCACCATACACAGGAGGGGGGCTTAACTACACCACCACCATACACAGGAGGCTGGCTTAACTACACCACCACCATACACAGGAGGGGGGCTTAACTACACCACCACCATACACAGGAGGGGGGCTTAACTACACCACCACCATACACAGGAGGGGGGCTTAACTACACCACCACCATACACAGGAGGGGGGCTTAACTACACCACCACCATACACAGGAGGCTGGCTTAACTACACCACCACCATACACAGGAGAGGGGCTTAACTACACCACCACCATACACAGGAGGGGGGCTTAACTACACCACCACCATACACAGGAGGGGGGCTTAACTACACCACCACCATACACAGGAGGGGGGCTTAACTACACCACCACCATACACAGGAGGCTGGCTTAACTACACCACCACCATACACAGGAGAGGGGCTTAACTACACCACCACCATACGCAGGAGGCTGGCTTAACTACACCACCACCATACACAGGAGGCTGGCTTAACTACACCACCACCATACACAGGAGGGGGGTTTAACTACACCACCATACACAGGAGGGGGGCTTAACTACACCACCACCATACACAGGAGAGGGGCTTAACTACACCACCACCATACACAGGAGGGGGGTTTAACTACACCACCACCATACACAGGAGGGGGGCTTAACTACACCACCACCATACACAGGAGAGGGGCTTAACTACACCACCACCATACACAGGAGGGGGGTTTAACTACACCACCACCATACACAGGAGGGGGGCTTAACTACACCACCACCATACACAGGAGGGGGGCTTAACTACACCACCAACATACACAGGAGAGGGGCTTAACTACACCACCACCATACACAGGAGGGGGGTTTAACTACAGCACCACCACCATACACAGGAGGGGGGCTTAACTACACCACCACCATACACAGGAGGCTGGCTTAACTACACCACCACCATACACAGGAGGGGGGCTTAACTACACCACCACCATACACAGGAGGGGGGCTTAACTACACCACCACCATACACAGGAGGCTGGCTTAACTACACCACCACCATACACAGGAGGGGGGCTTAACTACACCACCACCATACACAGGAGGGGGGGCTTAACTACACCACCACCATACACAGGAGGGGGGCTTAACTACACCACCACCATAGACAGGAGGCTGGCAGTATTCTCAGGTCACAGGTCTAGTCTCAATAACAGGGAGTGTAGAGACAGAAGGAGAAAAAGGGAAGCAACAGGTTTCCAGTCCAAAAAGAGGAGAAAAATCACATTTAGATATTGACTGTTATGGAGGGCTGAGGGACTTGCTAACGAAACTGGAAAATTATGGGATAGACGAACAAGAGAATGGTGGGCAAAAAGAGTGGGATGATGGAAGTAAGGAGGAGGATGAGGAACTAAAACAGTGGGCTGACTCTGAGCAAGAACAGAGTGAGACAGAGGGACGATTATCACAGCAAGGAGCCACAGGAGGCAAAACTATAGTAACAGAATAAGGTGAGGCAAAAAAAAAAACACATTTAAAAAGCAGAAGGACAATAAAAAAGCCTGAAAGTTATGGAGCCCAATATCCCAATTGGTAAAGGGACACAGGTTCACTATGTGCCCTGGGGATGGCAGCACCTGGAAGGCCTGGTGACTAGACTGCCTAACCTGCATCAAGGAGCAGGGAAATGGATTAGAACATTTGAAGAACAAACGATGGGGAAGCTACTGGCGGTGGGAGACTTGAAGGCATTGCTGGCCAGGGTGGTGGGGGTGGCCAAAATGGAGGACCTGTTGCAGGTTACTGGATGGAGTGGCCAAAATAGACCCTAAAGCACTGAGAGGGGAGCCATTGGGGGATAAAGATAACCCGGCAGGTTATCTGGAGGACCAGCTCAAGAGGTGGCGACAAGAAACAGAAAGGGATCCGGAGGGGGATCCACTGATGACAACACTGTTCAGAACATCATTGATGGGAGCAATGCCAACGCCTGTCAGAAGCAGACTAGAAGATGTGGTGGGACTAACGTCAAAGTCACACAAAGAGTTCTGCGACCATGTTATCCACGCAGTGGAGAAATACAGGAAGGATGAACAGAAACTGACAGATCAAGGGAGAGACATTCAAAGAAAACTGACACAGATGCAGCTGGAAGAGCTGACAAGAAATGAAAAAAAAAGAACACAAGACCCAGTGATCACTCCAACGCCGCCTGAGGAGGGCATCATGGCACCTGTCATCCAGGGAGGTCAACAACCACCGCCTCAGCAGCAAGGCCAAAGAGCTCCTGCCTTTCCAGTAGTGAACGTGTGCACACACCAATCCCCTGGGCCGTGGCAGAACAGAGGAAACGGAAACAGACCAAGGAAATCAATGGTGCCGACCACAGCAGCAGACACACCAGAATGGTGGACCAAGAAGACCAGGTGTCTGCTGGAGGTGCAATCAATCAGGACATACAAGAAGGAGTTGTCCCACCAAGCCGTAGTGGCCTAGGCAACCACAACATGGTAATTGGCAAGGAAACGGTTTAGCTGAATGGCGGCAGTCTCAGACACAGGCTCCACAGGGCCCAGTGAACCCATGGGGAGGACCAAATCATGGATACTAGGGATGCCCAGGGAATCCTAAAGGGGAGGGTCAGCTAGTGGCAGTAACTATGCAGGCTGATGAAGAACCTATGCTGCAGGTTCAGGTGAATAATAGAGGCACACCAATGATGATAGATAATGGAGCAACTTACTCATGGGTAAGTCCAGATTATGCCTCTCACCTCCCCATATCAGGCAAATATGCACAGACAGTAGAATGTTCATGACAAATGCAGTTAATACATATGACAGTTCCAGTAGAATAAGAAGCAGGAAAAAGCTGCATGTGTACATATATTAGTGTCAGAACAAATTCCAGATAATCTATTAGGAAGAGATGCACTGTGTAGAATGGGGGTCCAAATTAAATGCACATCAGAGGGACTAATAATAGTTCAGGAAGGGGTATGTCCACAGAAGATGATGGACCAGACCATCATCACATTATTAAACTGTTTTGGTGGAAGGGGGCCACAAGGCATATAGGAAAGTGCAACCACCGAGGCAAGAGATAGCATATTTGGGGATTTGAGTTTTCAAAGTCACGAAGCGTGTCGGGCGTGATCAAATGGGAACAGTGTGACTAAGGGAAAAGCCTAGGGGTTTAAATCTCATGAGACTTTATTTAGTTTTATGTGAACTGGTTTGTGGAATTGACCAGGGAGGAGAGGAGTCACGAGTAATGTTTTTAAGGGTTTTCTGAGTTGAGGGAGGAGGAGATGTGGACTGGTAAATTCAAAAGAAAGTGAGGATTTCGATTTTGAATTGTTTGGACTGCTTAAGAGGAATCAAAATGGAAACTATCGAAATGTGTACTTTTTCTTCCAGGAAAAAAGGGGGAAGTGATGTACTCTTTTCTTTGAAATAATTTCAGAGACTATAAATAAGGCCTGGCCATTTTTTGTTTCTTGTTTTACAGCCCAAGACTTAGATAAACAATTTGATGTAGTACTTAGTGCTACATTTCCAGGGGGGAGGGTTGTTGAAGTAGTTATTCCTTGGGAAACCCCTGTTAGAGTCCCAGCAGAAGCAGGAGGAAGGGGATGGAAGGAGGCGCTAAACAATGACTGGTATAGACGGGCACAATATACCACATTACAATGACTGGTATAGACGGGCACAATATACCACATTACAGAAAGAGAACGGTCTAACCTCATCTCCATTAAAAGAATTAACAGTAGTTCCAAATCTCCACAGTTACCAGGACTGTGCTACGTTCAACCACAACTTCCGTCATCTCAGAAACTCATATAAGCAGAATGTTTGTCATATTTAGAAAATCCTAAATACAAACAATGTTATAATCAACCAGGATTGGGAGCGAAGTGTAAGCAATTAGATGTTAGAATAGAGACAAGGGAAAGGGAAACACCAGAGAAATATCAAATAGACTAAGAGCAAAAAATATGAGTATTACAATAAAACAATTGGGTTATAATTTAGGTGAATTCAAGGGAGAATGTGAAACTATATCACACTTAG
The DNA here is from genome assembly GCA_902810595.1 of Coregonus sp. 'balchen'. Classification (NCBI taxonomy): domain Eukaryota; kingdom Metazoa; phylum Chordata; class Actinopteri; order Salmoniformes; family Salmonidae; genus Coregonus; species Coregonus sp. 'balchen'. The sequence goes on from LR778258.1 coordinate 43,251,984, forward strand.
ATACAGATAGCCTTTGGAATGCAGGGACCCCTCAAAGAAAAATCTATCAGGCAGCAAGGTGAAGTATTACAAATTGGTATTAAGAATGATTGGTGAAACATAATCATTTGTCATATAGTCTATGCTTATAGGGATTTTTTGGATTGGAAATTATGGGAGTTGAAGATGTTGACACTATTCTCAACACGTCCTAGATATTATGGTTAAAACAAAGTTGCATTTATTTTAGGTATGATAATGTGGTAGGATACTAACACTTATATTGGAATTGGTTTGAGTAGAAACTTCTGAATTTTAATGTTTGAAAACTATAATAAATGCCAGGATTGTGTCTGATATCATGACCATAATTAATCATTCTATACTGTTGTGGGGTTGTGGGACAATGAGTCCCACATTGGGAGGATATGAGGGGGATTTTTTAGTGAACTATGTGCTAAACAAAGTTAAATCACGGACGTCTCTGTTGCTAGGCAAGAACTAAGAATGGTTCCTTTCACTGGGCTTGTGTATGTGTGAAATGGGGTCTTACCTTATCAGAGACTGACACCAGACTGTTGCCTAATGCATCTCTCCTCAAACAAAGGTTCTGAGAGTGGATCACAGCATGACTGTGGGGGGGGGGGGGAGTAGGTTTGGGTATGTTTGAAAGATTAAGTGTGAACCTGTAATGTCCAACAATCAATCTTCAGGTGAAGCTCGGGAGAGCTGGGGTTGAACAGAGTTTAAACTAAACATGAGTATTTTTACAAGATAAGGGATTGATTGATTGTATTACTATTGATTCTGAACTGAATAAAAGTTACATTTAGCGCCATCATAGATAAAGGAAGTGGGCGGAGCGATAGAGAGCGGGAAACTGAAAGATAATGGTAGGAGATCCCAAGAGGGAGGGGTTTTGAGCTAGGAGGGATGTGAATGGGACTATATAGATGGGGAGCAGAGAGAGAGAAGGGAGGCTACTCTGCAGACCAGCCCGGCTTTGTTGAATTGTAATAAAGTAAATCTTGATTCTACAAAAACTCTGGAAAAACTTTGATTTCTAATAAAGTATAGTGATTCTTTTCCACATCAATTCCCTCATCAGTACCTGTATAAGTGTTCCCTCTGCCCCCTTGTCTTTGTGTGTGATTGTTTATTGTGGAGGTATTATAGCTCTGTGGAGGTGCTCTTTGTATTTGTATCTGGATATTCATCCGTGTGCCTTGTTCTCTCCAGTGCGCATTATATACTGCACTGAAGTGTATTACGCATTGATGCGTACCGCTGTGTTCCTGATTAAATTATATATATTCTGTGATTTTCCCTTCTGCGCCTGACTACGTCTGAAATCACCCGCCACACCCGAACATGGAGGCAGCAGGAGAAGAGAACATGCCTGGAGTTGTGGCGCGGGTCTGGGAGCATTTTACTAGCCAGCTTGGGAGTAGCGATGGATCGGGTTCTCCAGGTTCTCCAACGCCTGGAGAGGAGAGGACCCAACCCACGAGAAGGGGACGAGTGGAAGACAGCATTCAGCACAACCATGGGGCATTATGAATACCTGGTGATGCTGTACTGTTTGATGAATGCTCCATCAGTCTGCCAGTCCTTTGTGAATGAGGTGTTTTGGGACATGCTGGGTCGCGGTGTAGTGGTCTACATCGATCTGGTGTATTCCGCTACGCGCACCGAGCCTGTGTCCCTCGTTCACAAAGTGCTGGCCCGACTGTTGGAACATGACCTTTATGCCAAGGCAGAAAAGTGTCTGTTTTTCCAACAGTCCGTCTCCTTCCTCGGATACCACATCACCACCTCCGGTGTGGAGATGGAGGGAGACCGCATTTCAGCCGTGCGTAATTGTTCGACTCCAACCACGTTAAAGGAGGTGCAGCGCTTTATTGGCTTTGCCAATTACTATCGAAGGTTTATCTGGGGCTTTGGCAAGGTCGCAGCTCTAATCACCTCTCTGTTGAAGGGTGGGCTGTCCTGGCTCCGCTGGTCTACTGAGGTTGACAGTTCAGTTTTTTGATTCCCGATCCATCATTACCGTTCGTAGTGGAGGTGGATGCGTCTGAGGTAGGGATGGGTTCTGTCCTATCTCAACAATCGGGCATGCCACCCAAGCTCCGCCCCTGTGCCTTCTTCTCCAAGAAGCTCAGCCCGGAGGAGCAGAACTACGACGTTGGTGATCGGGAGCTGTTGGCTGTTGTCAGAGCCCTGACCGTGTGGAGGCAATGGCTCGAGGGGGCGAAACACCCTTTCTGGACTGACCACCGTAACCTGGAGTACATCCGGGCAGTGAGGAGGCTGAACCCTTGCCAGGCTAGGTGGGCCCTCTTCTTCACCCGGTTTGATTTTACACTGTCCTACATACCGGGTACAAAGAATGTGAAGGCAGACGCATTGTCACGGCTGTACGACACAGAGGAGAGGCCCATAGACAACACCCCCATACTCCCGGCCTCCTGCATTGTGGTGCCGGTGGTGTGGGCGGTGGACGCGGACATAGAGCGGGCATTACGCATAGAGCCACCTCCACCTCAGTGCCCAGCTGGGCTGCTGTATGTGCCGTCTCTTGTCCGTGACCATCTGATCTATTGGGCACACACGTCCCCCTCCTCTGGTCACCCAGGCATTGGCCGTACAGTGCGCTGCCTGACCAGAAAGTACTGGTGGCCTACCTTGGCTAAGGACGTGAGGTGTAGAGAGTAAGGAGTAAGGCACCTAGGCACCTCCCAGCGGGTAAGTTACAGCCCTTACCAGTTCCACAACGGCCATGGTCCCACTTGTGTATTGACTTTCTCACTGATCTTCCCATCTCTCAGGGTACACCAGCATCCTGGTCATTGTGGACCACATTTCTAAAGCCTGCCGCCTCCTTCCTCTGCCCGGTCTCCCCATGGCCCTGCAAACTGCGGAAGCCCTGTTTACTCATGTCTTCCGGCACTACGTGGTACCAGAGGACATAGTGTCTGACCGGGGTCCCCAGTTTACATCCAGGGTCTGGAAGGTGTTCATGGAACGTCTTTGGTTCTCGGTCAGCCTGACCTCTGGGTTTCACCCGAGTCTAATGGAACGGGTGAATCAGGATGTGGTTAGGTTCCTGCAGTCCTACTGCCAGGACCGGCCGGGGGAGTGGTTGGTGTTCTTGCCATGGACCGAATATGCCCAGAACTCTCTCCGACACTCCTCCAGTAACCTATCGCCATTTCAATGTGTTTTAGGATATCAGCCGGTTCTGGCACCGTGGCATCAGAGCCAGACCGAGGCTTCTGCGGTGGATGACTGGTTTCGGCACGTGGAGGAGACGTGGAATGCTGCTCACGTTCACCTCCAGCGCGCCGTGCGTCGCCAGAAGGCCAACGGTGACCGCCACCGCAGTGAGGCCCCGGTCTTTGTACCGGGCAGGGGCGGCCTGTTCAATAGGGCGATATGGGCGACGCACTGCCAAACGGGAAAAGGAAGGGATTTTTTTTCTAATCAATTATATCACGGCAACAGTAGTTATCAGTGTTGTAATCTATACGTCTGATCTGCCACAGTGCCACACTGCCACTAAATGTCGAATCAGGCTAAAGTCGTGCTTCAAATGGCTCCCCCCCCTTTTGGGGCGATTTCAGTCAGGTTGAAAATCGCCCAGAAGTCTGTCATAGACTCCCATGTAAAATCTATTTTTTTCAAATTTCAGAGCCTTCAATACAATCTCAATGGGTGTCTGTGGGCTTGCACTTACGCGCTTTCGTCATACGTTACGTAACCATGAACGTAACTGAGAAAAGAGTGGATTGTTTGAAAGAAGTTCCTTTTTGTCGGCGAACAAATGAAGATAAATTGGCAACGAAACAATTAGGACCTCCCAGACCAAATTTAATAATTCAACAGGTTTCTACTAAAGGCGGAAAGTCCTACACCCGAGGATTTTCCAAAAATTGGTACGAACGAAAAAAGACATTGCCACTCACTCAACTGGATGACGAGGGATACAGGCTAGCTGTCCGCCGCCACAACAATGAGGTTAGTGTTGATAATCACAAGTTTACTGGAGAACCAACTGAGACCAAGTAGAGACTTTGGACAGGGTGGATATGGTGTAATAAAGGCAGTTTATTCAGAGGTAAATATATCTGGAATCGCGTTCACGGACCCGTTCGTCAAACTCTTAGGGAGCTATAAATTAAGCCCCATTACTTACCATATCAGATAAGAGAAATTGCTGCAGCTACATATATTTTACATCCTGGCCCTACATAGTTCACTATTTGCATCACTTACCAAAATATTACATGTGGTCATATATGCTTGGAAAGTGGAGATGCCATAGAACGTCAAAAAAGTAAACATTGCTGGAGACACATTGCCGTTTTGGAGAAGACATCGCGTTTGCTAGCGAAGAGATTTGTTGTGGCAAATGAACTTGGGCTGGGAATTGCCAGGAACCTCACGATAAGATATATGCATCAGCATTGCGAGTCTCATGATTCTATACGTATTGCGATTCGATACTGTGATTTTATTGCGCACCATATGTCTGTTGCAGAGGGATCAGAAAGCCATGAGAACGAGTTTTGATCAGTCATGGAAATAAAAGTGCTGAAAACAAATTGGCTCCCAATGTGAAAAGATTGAGAACAAGCTATGAAGGAACAATAATGGTGTTTTGGTGCAGGTACAGCCAACTAGCGCTAAAATATTGCGATATTGTCAATACAGTATATCGTAAAGTATCACTATGTAACTCGATTTCTTTCACCCCAATCCCTCAAATTAACGGTAAATAACTGAATTGTTTGCCCCACATTTAGCTAAGATGATTAGCTAGCCAGCTAAAATGTTTTATTTAGTTAGCAGTCGCATCTACAATAGTTTACTGTCAATAACATGTCTCCAAAAATGACGTGGTGTCTCCAATTGTGTTGACATTTTACAATTGCAATGCGCATCCATGAGTATCCACTTTCTGTAGCTCAGCTGGTAGAGCATGGTGCTTGTAACGCCAAGGTAGTGGGTTCGATCCCCGGGACCACCCATACACAAAAATGTATGCACGCATGACTGTAAGTCGCTTTGGATAAAAGCGTCTGCTAAATGGCATATTATTATTATTATTATTATCTGAAGAGAGCCCCGAAACATTGTGTGCAGACATTTTATGCAATAAATGAAGTAGGTTCAATCTAGTAGTTCTGATCTTCTGATTGGTCCTGATGAGTTGGGCGAGGTCACCTCCAGGCTACTGTCACTGTTGCATTGGCTCTGAGTCGGGTTCTCTGTCTTCAAATGTTCAGCCTAAGAGAGGGGATTTTTGTGTGTGTGTGTGTGTGTGTGTGTTTAACAGTGATGATGTGTGTGTGTGTGTGTGTTTAACAGTGATGATGTGTGTGTGTGTGTGTTTGTGTGTGTGTGTGTCCTCAGAGCAAGAACTCGTGAGTTGGAAGAACTGAGAGGCCTATGGCGTGGGTGTTGTCCTTGGCCACCTGCTGACAAGGCTGACAAGATAGGACCCTTTTGTCCATTGTTATTGGATAGGAACAGAACTTATAACCAGCTCCTGACCTAAATAGATCTTAGCACAACATTTTACTCAACATATCATATTCCATATTCACTATAACAAATATATTTACTACGACATTAGCAAGAACCGCCACATCCTCAGCCGGCTAATCCAGTGTGTGAAGTTTTGCGGAGTGTTTGAGTTAGCTTTGCGAGGCAAAGATGAAACTGAGGGCTCCACCAACCCTGGTAAGCCAACACTTTTGAGATCAGTCAATAAATGCTTCTGGTATTGACTTATATGCTGCCCCTGTCTTCATGTTGTTGCTGGACATATCTTTTTTTAAATGTGTGTAGGTCACCTAAATCATCAGAAAAATTGCCCCTCCTGAGAATTTTTTCAGGAGCCGCCACTGGTACCGGGTGATCAGGTCTGGCTCTCGACCCGGAATCTGCCCCTCCGCCTGCCCTGCCGGAAGCTGAGCCTGTGGTTTGTGGGGCCGTTTAAAGTCCTGAGGAGAATAAACAACGTTACCTATAGGTTACTACTCCCTCCAGATTACCGTATTAACCCCTCGTTCCATGTGACTCTCCTCAGGCCAGTGGTGGCTGGTCCGCTCCAGGAGTCTGAGGTGCGGTAGGTCCTTCCGCCCCCTCTGGACATCGAGGGGGCCCCGGCGTACTCCGTCCGTTCCATCCTGGATTCGAGGCCTTCAGTACCTCGTGGAGTGGGAGGGGTACGGTCCGAAGGAGCGGTGCTGGGTCCCGGTGAGGGATATCCTCGATCCCTCCCTGTTGGGGGATTTCCACCGTCACCATCCAGCTCGCCTTGCTCCGCGTCCTCCTGTATTGTATTTGTATCGCCGGGATATTCACCCGTGTGCCTTATTTTATATATTGTGTGATTTACCCTCCTGTGCATGACTCCGCCACATTAGTGGGGCCTTTCAGAACAGGTGTATATATATACTGAGATCATGTGACAGATCATGTGACACTTAGATTGCACACAGGTGGACTTTATTTAACTAATTATGTGACTTCTGAAGGTAATTGGTTGCACCAGATCTTATTTAGGGGCTTCATAGCAAAGGGGGTGAATACATATGCACGCACCACTTTTCCGTTCTTTATTGTATTTATTATTTATTTCTTAGAATTTTTTTAAACAAGGTATTTTTTTTACTTCACCAATTTGGACTATTTTGTGTATGTCTATTACATGAAATCCAAATAGTCAGGGCGTGACAAAAACGCAAAGGGGGCTGAATACTTTTGCAAGACACTGTATTGATCATTGATTATTGATTGCCATACCATTAGTACATCTCTATTTATCCTGCTACTGGTCACTATTACTCCTGTTTATATATATATATATATATATATTACCATTAGCATATTACCATTAGTATTTATATATTCCTGATGTTAGTCACTTTTCAGCCCTGTTTACAAGGATAAGCATTTCACTGTACTTGTGCATGTGACATTAAAATGTGAAACTTGAAGGTTGAAGTTGGAATCTGTCTTATAATGCTGACAGAGGTGAGAATAGAAGTGACAGCAGATCAGCTGTTGTATGTGTATTGTGTGTCTGCTATCCTCCTCTCCAGTGGAAGTGCAGAGTGTACTACATTAATGTTTACAAGATGGCGACCATGGATTATCATCATGGGAAGAGAAGCCATTACTCTTTATTTCCCAGCAGACGCTGACTAGATAGAGGTGGTATTGTAGATTGCTTTCCATTGTTGACAGCACCAACATCTGCAGCAGCAGAGAGTATTTATCAGTTTTGTGGAATATTGAACTACATGGAGTTTAACAAGTAATTTAACTCCATTTTGCAGTAGCTTGGTGATAGTTTAACTAAATGTAAATCTAGGTTTTCACTAGTTAATAACTTTGTTTGCCATGTAGTGGTGTCTATTGGAACACAACTGTTTTTGAAAAAAAGAAAATGTGGGTGAAGTAGGCCAGACCTGCATCAGACCTGCCTAATTCATCTTGAAACATCATTTTGGTGTTTAACAGGTTAAATGACAGATTCTGTTAACATACAGTGAGGGAAAAAAGTATTTGATCCCCTGCTGATTTTGTACGTAATGGTAGGTTTATTTGAACAGTGAGAGACAGAATAACAACAAAGAAATCCAGAAAAACGCATGTCAAAAATGTTAAAAATTGATTTGCATTTTAATGAGGGAAATAAGTATTGCACCCCCTCTCAATCAGAAAGATTTCTGGCTCCCAGGTGTCTTTTATACAGGTAACGAGCTGAGATTAGGAGCACACTCTTAAAGGGATTGCTCCTAATCTCAGTTTGTTACCTGTATAAAAGACACCTGTCCACAGAAGCAATCAATCAGTCAGATTCCAAACTCTCCACCATGGCCAAGACCAAAGAGCTCTCCAAGGATGTCAGGGACAAGATTGTAGACCTACACAAGGCTGGGATGGGCTACAAGACCATCGCCAAGCAGCTTGGTGAGAAGGTGACAACAGTTGGTGCGATTACTCGCAAATGGAAGAAACACAAAATAACTGTCAATCTCCCTCTGCCTGGGGCTCCATGCAAGATCTCACCTCGTGGAGGTTGCAATGATCATGAGAACGGTGAGGAATCAGCCCAGAACTACATGGGAGGATCTTGTCAATGATCTCAAGGCAGCTGGGACCATAGTCACCAAGAAAACAATTGGTAACACACTACGCCGTGAAGGACTGAAATCCTGCAGCGCCCACAAGGTCCCCCTGCTCAAGAAAGCACATATTCAGGCCCGTCTGAAGTTTGCCAATGAACATCTGAATAATTCAGAGGAGAACTGGGTGAAAGTGTTGTGGTCAGATGAGACCAAAATGGAGCTGGCATCAACTCAACTCGCCGTGTTTGGAGGAGGAGGAATGCTGCCTATGACCCCAAGAATACCATCCCCACCGTCAAACATGGAGGTGGAAACATTATGCTTTAGGGGGTGTTTTTCTGCTAAGGGGACAGGACAACTTCACCGCATCAAAGGGATGAAGGATGGGGCCATGTACCGTCAAATCTTGGGTGAGAACCTCCTTCCCTCAGCCAGGGCATTGAAAATGGGTCGTGGATGGGTATTCCAGCATGACAATGACCCAAAACACACGGCCAAGGCAACAAAGGAGTGGCTCAAGAAGAAGCACATTAAGGCCCTGGAGTGGCCTAGCTAGTCTCCAGACCTTAATCCCATAGAAAATCTGTGGAGGGAGCTGAAGGTTCGAGTTGCCAAACGTCAGCCTTGAAACCTTAATGACTTGGAGAAGATCTGCAAAGAGGAGTGGGACAAAATCCCTCCTGAGATGTGTGCAAACCTGGTGGCCAACTACAAGAAACATCTGACCTCTGTGATTGCCAACAAGGGTTTTGCCACCAAGTACTAAATTATGTTTTGCAGAGGTGTCAAATACTCATTTCTTTCATTAAAATGCAAATCAATTTATAACATTTTTGACATGCGTTTTCTGGATTTTTTTGTTGTTATTCTGTCTCTCACTGTTCAAATAAACCTACCATTAAAATTATAGACTGATCATTTCTTTGTCAGTGGGCAAACATACAAAATCAACAGGGGATCAAACACTTTTTTCCCTCACTGTATGACCCCAAAGAAAACTGTTATTGCAGTTATTATTTGTAGTTTATGACATTTCAGATTTAAATGAAAACCTGCTCCAGAGCACTCAGGACCTCAGACTGGGGCAAAGGTTCACCTTCCAACAGGTCAACGACACTAAGCACACAGCCAAGACAACGCAGGAGTGGCTTCGGGACAAGTCTCTGAAGGTTCTTGAGTGGCCCAGCCAGAGCCTGGACTTGAACCCAATCGAACATCTCTGGAGAGACCTGAAAATAGCTGTGCAGCGACGCTCCCCATCCAACCTGACAGAGCTTGAGAAAATCTGCAGAGAAGAATGGGAGAAACTCCCCAAATACAGGTGTGCCAAGCTTGTAGTGTAATACCCAAGAAGACTCGAGGCTGTAATCAATGCCAAAGGTGCTTCAACAAAGTACTGAGTAAAGGGTCTGAATACTTTTATTTTGAATAAATATGCCAAAAAATTGTCTTATGGGGTATTGTGTGTGATGAGGGAAAAAGTAATTGAATCTATTTTAGAATAAGGCTGTAACGTAACAAAATGTGGAAAAAGTCAAGGGGTCTGAATACTTTCCAAATGCACTGTATGTGGAGCTTGTGTTGCCTATCACTTTGCAGCTGAGCCGTTGTTGCTTCTAGACGTTTCCACTTCACAATTACAGCACTTACAGTTGACTGGGGCAGCTCTAGCAAGGTAGAAATTTGACAGACTTGTTGGAAAGGTGGCATCCTATGATGGTGCCATGTTGAAAGTCACTGAGCTCTTCAGTACGGCCATTCTACTGCCAATGTTTGTCTATGGAGATTGCATGGTTGTGTGCTCGATTTTGTCAGCAACCTGTCAGCAACGGGTGGCTGAAATAGCCGAAACCACTTATTTGAAGGCGTTTCCACATACTTTTGTATATATAGTGTATATTATAGCATACTGCTGTATATATAGTGCATAGTATAGCATACTGTTGCATATATAATGTATATTATAGCATATTGCTGTATATATAGTGTATATTATACCATACTGCTGTATATATAGTGTATATTATAGCATACTGCTTTATATATAGTGTATATTTCAGCATACTGCTGTATTTATAGTGTATAGTTTAGCATACTGCTGTATATATATATTGTATATTATAGCATATTGCTGTATATATAGTGTATATTAAACCATACTGCTGTATATATAGTGTATATTATAGCATACTGCTGTATTTATAGTGTATATTTTAGCATACTGCTGTATATATAGTGTATATTGTACCATACTGCTGTATATATAGTGTATATTTTAGCATACTGCTGTATATATAGTGGACGTATATATTGTCTAGCCAGCTACCTAAACTTATAATAATAATAAATAAAATAATATGCCATTTAGCAGACGCTTTTATCCAAAGCGACTTACAGTCATGCGTGCATACATTTTTCTTTTTGTGTGTATGGGTGGTCCCGGGGATCGAACCCATTACCTTGGCGTTACAAGCGCCGTGCTCTACCAGCTGAGCTACAGAGGACCACTTAGTAATCATGGTCAAAATACCGTCCAGGGGGGTAGTCAGTCTCACTCAGATATCTTATAAAAAACATTAAACATTTCTCTCCACCCTATGGCAAAATGTGTAGGTAAGGTAGTCTAGCCAGCTATCTAAGGTAAGGTAGTCTAGCCAGCTATCTAAGGTAAGGTAGTCTAGCCAGCTACCTAACCTTGTAGTAATCATGGCCCCCCCAAAAGTCTAGAGCCGGCCCTGAATGTACCGTCATTTTTTTTGTAATTTAGCAGACGCTCTTATCCAGAGCGACTTACAGTTAGTGAGTGCATACATTTTCATACTGGCCCCCCGTTGGAAACGAACCCACAACCCTGGCGTTATAAGCGCCATGCTCTACAAACTGAGCTACAGGGGACTAATAAAGTCTAAATAAAGACTAAAAATCACAGCAGAACACCCTGGCTGGGTCCTAAATGGCATCCCATTCCCTTTTGGGCCCTGGTCCAAAGTAGTGCACTGGATACGGAATAGAAGGCCATTTGGTAAGGAGCTACAGATGTATATAACTTCCTGATGTCTCTCCGTTTTGGCCCTATAGTGTTCAGCACCACTGCAGGTTGTTTTGACCCTCTCCTCCTAGCTGCACTGACCTTATCATCCACACACACACTGTCCTTTCTTCATATAAACTCTATCAGGATGCTTCAACAGAAACACACAGAGACCGTGTTTCTAAAATGACATAGCTACTACCGTCTGTGATTCCATTTGGTGGTGATTGGAAATAACAGGCCAATGACTGGCTGTCCGTCACCAGAGAGATACCATTAGTAATGACTGGCTGTCCGTCACCAGAGAGACACCATTAGTAATGACTGGCTGTCCGTCACCAGAGAGACACCATTAGTAATGACTGGCTGTCCGTCACCAGAGAGATACCATTAGTAATGACTGGCTGTCCGTCACCAGAGAGACACCATTAGTAATGACTGGCTGTCCGTCACCAGAGAGACACCATTAGTAATGACTGGCTGTCCGTCACCAGAGAGAAACCATTAGTAATGACTGGCTGTCCGTCACCAGAGAGACACCATTAGTAATGACTGGCTGTCCGTCACCAGAGACACACCATTAGTAATGACTGGCTGTCCGTCACCAGAGAGACACCATTAGTAATGACTGGCTGTCCGTCACCAGAGAGACACCATTAGTAATGACTGGCTGTCCGTCACCAGAGAGACACCATTAGTAATGACTGGCTGTCCGTCACCAGAGACACACCATTAGTAATGACTGGCTGTCCGTCACCAGAGAGACACCATTAGTAATGACTGGCTGTCCGTCACCAGAGAGACACCATTAGTAATGACTGGCTGTCCGTCACCAGAGAGACACCATATGACTGGCTGTCCGTCACCAGAGAGACACCATATGACTGGCTGTCCGTCACCAGAGAGATACCATATGACTGGCTGTCCGTCACCAGAGAGACACCATATGACTGGCTGTCCGTCACCAGAGAGATACCATATGACTGGCTGTCCATCACCAGAGAGATACCATATGACTGGCTGTCCGTCACCAGAGAGACACCATATGACTGGCTGTCCGTCACCAAAGAGATACCATATGACTGGCTGTCCGTCACCAGAGAGATACCATATGACTGGCTGTCCGTCACCAGAGAGATACCATATGACTGGCTGTCCGTCACCAGAGAGACACCATTAGTAATGACTGGCTGTCCGTCACCAGAGAGACACCATTAGTAATGACTGGCTGTCCGTTACCAGAGAGACACCATATGACTGGCTGTCCGTCACCAGAGAGACACCATATGACTGGCTGTCCGTCACCAGAGAGATACCATATGACTGGCTGTCCGTCACCAGAGAGACACCATATGACTGGCTGTCCGTCACCAGAGAGATACCATATGACTGGCTGTCCGTCACCAGAGAGACACCATATGACTGGCTGTCCGTCACCAGAGAGATACCATATGACTGGCTGTCCGTCACCAGAGAGATACCATATGACTGGCTGTCCGTCACCAGAGAGATACCATATGACTGGCTGTCAGTCACCAGAGAGACACCATATGACTGGCTTTCCGTCACCAGAGAGACACCATATGACTGGCTGTCCGTCACCAGAGAGATACCATATGACTGGCTGTCCGTCACCAGAAAGATACCATATGACTGGCTGTCCGTCACCAGAGAGATACCATATGACTGCCTGTCCGTCACCAGAGAGACACCATATGACTGGCTGTCCGTCACCAGAGAGACACCATATGACTGGCTGTCCGTCACCAGAGAGATACCATATGACTGTCTGTCCATCACCAGAGAAACACCATTAGTAATGACTGGCTGTCCGTCACCAGAGAGACACCATTAGTAATGACTGGCTGTCCGTCACCAGAGAGACACCATTAGTAATGACTGGCTGTCCGTCACCAGAGAGACACCATTAGTAATGACTGGCTGTCCGTCACCAGAGAGACACCATTAGTAATGACTGGCTGTCCGTCACCAGAGAGACACCATTAGTAATGACTGGCTGTCCGTCACCAGAGAGACACCATTAGTAATGACTGGCTGTCCGTCACCAGAGAGACACCATTAGTAATGACTGGCTGTCCGTCACCAGAGAGACACCATTAGTAATGACTGGCTGTCCGTCACCAGAGAGACACCATTAGTAATGACTGGCTGTCCGTCACCAGAGAGACACCATTAGTAATGACTGGCTGTCCGTCACCAGAGAGACACCATATGACTGGCTGTCCGTCACCAGAGAGACACCATATGACTGGCTGTCCGTCACCAGAGAGATACCATATGACTGGCTGTCCGTCACCAGAGAGACACCATATGACTGGCTGTCCGTCACCAGAGAGATACCATATGACTGGCTGTCCGTCACCAGAGAGATACCATATGACTGGCTGTCCGTCACCAGAGAGACACCATATGACTGGCTGTCCGTCACCAGAGAGACACCATATGACTGGCTGTCTGTCACCAGAGAGACACCATATGACTGGCTGTCCGTCACCAGAGAGAAACCATATGACTGGCTGTCCGTCACCAGAGAGATACCATATGACTGGCTGTCCGTCACCAGAGAGATACCATATGACTGGCTGTCCGTCACCAGAGAGACACCATATGACTGGCTGTCCGTCACCAGAGAGATACCATATGACTGGCTGTCCGTCACCAGAGAGACACCATTAGTAATGACTGGCTGTCCGTCACCAGAGAGACACCATTAGTAATGACTGGCTGTCCGTCACCAGAGAGACACCATTAGTAATGACTGGCTGTCCGTCACCAGAGAGACACCATTAGTAATACTGGCAGTCCGTCACCAGAGAGACACCATTAGTAATGACTGGCTGTCCGTCACCAGAGAGACACCATATGACTGGCTGTCCGTCACCAGAGAGACACCATATGACTGGCTGTCCGTCACCAGAGAGACACCATATGACTGGCTGTCAGTCACCGGAGAGACACCATATGACTGGCTGTCCGTCACCAGAGAGACACCATATGACTGGCTGTCCGTCACCAGAGAGATACCATATGACTGGCTGTCCGTCACCAGAGAGATACCATATGACTGGCTGTCCGTCACCAGAGAGATACCATATGATCGCTGGTTGAAAACTGTTTTCTGCCCCTCCCAAAAGATAGAATTTGTAGATAATTGGCCCTCTTTCTGGGACTCACCACAAACAGGACCAAGCCTTACCTGCTGAGGAGTGACGGACTCCATCCTAGCTGGAGGGGTGCTCTCATCTTATCTACCAACATAGATAGGGCTCTAACTCCTCTAGCCCCACAGTGAAATAGGGTGCAGGCCAGGCAGCAGGCTGTTAGCCAACCTGCCAGCTTAGTGGAGTCTGCCAATAGCACAGTCAGTGTAGTCAGCTCAGCCATACCCATTGAGACTATGTCTGTGCCTCGACCTAGGTTGGGCAAAACTAAACATGGCGGTGTTCGCCCTAGTAATCTTATTAGGATAAAGACCTCCTCCATTCCTGCCATTATTGAAAGAGATCGTGATACCTCACATCTCAAAATAGGGTTACTTAATGTTAGATCCCTCACTTCAAAGGCAGTCATAGTCAATGAACTAATCACTGATCATAATCTTGATGTGATTGGCCTGACTGAAACATGGCTTAAGCCTGATGAATTTGCTGTGTTAAATGAGGCCTCACCTCCTGGTTACACTAGTGACCATATTCCCCGTGCATCCCGCAAAGGCGGAGGTGTTGCTAACATTTACGATAGCAAATTTCAATTTACAAAAAAAAAAATGGCGTTTTCGTCTTTTGAGCTTCTAGTCATGAAATCTATGCAGCCTACTCAATCACTTTTTATAGCTACTGTTTACAGGCCTCCTGGGCCATATACAGCGTTCCTCTCTGAGTTTCCTGAATTCCTATCAGACCTTGTAGTCATAGCAGATCATATTCTAATTTTTGGTGATTTTAATATTCACATGGAGAAGTCCACAGACCCACTCCAAAAGTCTTTCGGAGCCATCATCGACTCAGTGGGTTTTGTCCAACATGTCTCTGGACCTACTCACTGCCACAGTCATACTCTGGACCTAGTTTTGTCCCATGGAATAAATGTTGTAGATCTTAATGTTTTTCCACAAAATCCTGGACTATCGGACCACCATTTTATTACGTTTGCAATCGCAACAAATAATCTGCTCAGACCCCAACCAAGGAGCATCAAAAGTCGTGCTATAAATTCTCAGACAACACAAAAATTCCTTGATGCCCTTCCAGACTCCTTCTGCCTACCCAAGGACGTCAGAGGACAAAAATCAGTTAACCACTTAACTGAGGAACTCAATTTAACCTTGCGCAATACCCTAGATGCAGTTGCACCCCTAAAAACGAAAAACATTTGTCATAAGAAACTAGCTCCCTGGTATACAGAAAATACCCGAGCTTTGAAGCAAGCTTCCAGGAAATTGGAACGGAAATGGCGCCACACCAAACTGGAAGTCTTCCGACTAGCTTGGAAAGACAGTACCGTGCAGTAACGAAGAGCCCTCACTGCTGCTCGATCATCCTACTTTTCCAACTTAATCGAGGAAAATAAGAACAATCCAAAATTTCTTTTTGATACTGTTGCAAAGCTAACTAAAAAGCAGCATTCCCCAAGAGAGGATGGCTTTCACTTCAGCAGTAATAAATTCATGAACTTCTTTGAGGAAAAGATCATGACCATTAGAAAGCAAATTACGGACTCCTCTTTGAATCTGCGTATTCCTCCAGGGCTTAGCTGTCCTGGATCTGCACAGCTCTGCGAGGGCCTGGGATCGGGAGAGACACTTAAGTGTTTTAGTACTATATCTCTTGACACAATGATGAAAATAATCATGGCCTCTAAACCTTCAAGCTGCATACTGGATCCTATTCCTACTAAACTGCTGAAGGAGCTGCTTCCTGTGCTTGGCCCTCCTATGTTGAACATAATAAACAGCTCTCTATCCACCGGATGTGTACCAAACTCACTAAAAGTGGCAGTGATAAAGCCTCTCTTGAAAAAGCCAAACTTTGACCCGGAAAATATAAAAAACTATCGGCCTATATCGAATCTTCCATTCCTCTCAAAAATTTTAGAAAAAGCTGTTGCGCAGCAACTCACTGCCTTTCTGAAGACAAACAATGTATACGAAATGCTTCAGTCTGGTTTTAGACCCCATCATAGCACTGAGACTGCACTTATGAAGGTGGTAAATGACCTTTTAATGGCGTCAGACCGAGGCTCTGCATCTGTCCTCGTGCTACTAGACCTTAGTGCTGCCTTTGACACCATCGATCACCACATTCTTTTGGAGAGACTGGAAACCCAAATTGGTCTACACGGACAAGTTCTGGCCTGGTTTAGATCTTACCTGTCGGAAAGATATCAGTTTGTCTCTGTGAATGGTCTGTCCTCCGACAAATCAACTGTACATTTCGGTGTTCCTCAAGGTTCCATTTTAGGACCACTATTGTTTTCACTATATATTTTACCTCTTGGGGATGTTATTCGAAAACATAATGTTAACTTTCACTGCTATGCGGATGACACACAGCTGTACATTTCAATGAAACATGGTGAAGCCCCAAAATTGCCCTCGCTAGAAGCCTGTGTTTCAGACATAAGGAAGTGGATGGCTGAAAACGTTCTACTTTTAAACTCGGACAAAACAGAGATGCTTGTTCTAGGTCCCAAGAAACAAAGAGATCTTCTGTTAAATCTGACAATGCATCTTGATGGTTGTAAAGTCGTCTCAAATAAAACTGTGAAGGACCTCGGCGTTACTCTTGACCCTGATCTCTCTTTTGACGAACATATCAAGACTGTTTCAAGGACAGCTTTGTTCCATCTACGTAACATTGCAAAAATCAGAAATGTTCTGTCCAAAAATGATGCCGAAAAATTAATCCATGCATTTGTTACTTCTAGGTTAGACTACTGCAATGCTCTACTTTCCGGCTACCCGGATAAAGCACTAAATAAACTTCAGTTAGTGCTAAATACGGCTGCTAGAATCCTGACTAGAACCAAGAAATTTGATCATATTACTCCAGTGCTAGCTTCCCTACACTGGCTTCCTGTTAAGGCAAGGGCTGATTTCAAGGTTTTACTGTTAACCTATGAAGCGTTACATGGGCTTGCTCCTACCTATCTTTCCAAGTTGGTCCTGCCGTACATACCAATACGTACGTTACGGTCACAAGACGCAGGCCTCCTAATTGTCCCTAGAAATTCTAAGCAAACAGCGGGAGGCAGGGCTTTCTCCTATAGATCTCCATTTTTATGGAACAGTCTGCCTACCCATGTGAGAGACGCAGACTCGGTCTCAACCTTTAAGTCTTTACTGAAGACTTATCTCTTCAGTAGGTCTTATGATTGAGTGTAGTCTGGCCCAGGAGTGTGAAGGTGAACGGAAAGGCTCTGGAGCAACGAACAGCCCTTGCTGTCTCTGCCAGGCCGGTTCCCCTCTCTCCACTGGGGTTCTCTGCCTCTAACCCTGTTACAGGGGCTGAGTCACTGGCTTGCTGGTGCTCTTTCATGCCGTCCCTAGGAGGGGTGCGTCACTTGAGTGGGTTGAGTTACTGACGTGATCTTCCTGTCTGGGTTGGCGCCCCCCCTTGGTTTGTGCTGTGGTGGAGACCTCTGTGGGCTATACTCAGCCTTATAATTAATAATAATTGGTCATTTAGCAGACGCTCTTATCCAGAGCGACTTACAGGAGCAATTAGGGTTAAGTGCCATGCTCAAGGGCACATCGACAGATTTTTCTCTTAGTGGGCTCGGGGATTAGAACCAGCGACCTTTCGGTTACTGGCACAACGCTCTTAACCACTAAGCTACCTGCCGCCTTGTCTCAGGATTGTAAGTTGGTGGTTGAGGATATCCCTCTAGTGGTGCGGGGGCTGTGCTTTGGCAGAGTGGGTGGGGTTATATCCTTCCTGTTTGGCCCTGTCCGGGGGTTTCTTCGGATGGGGCCACAGTGTCTCCGGACCGCTCCTGTCTCAGCCTCCAGTATTTATGCTGCAGTAGTTTATGTGTCGGGGGGCTGGGGTTAGTTGGTTATACCTGGAGTACTTCTCCTGTCTTATCCAGTGTCCTGTGTGAATTTAAGTATGCTCTCTCTAATTCTCTCGTTCTCTCTTTCTCTCTGAGAACCTGAGCCCTAGGACCATACGTCAGGACTACCGGGCATGCTGACACCTTGCTGTCCCCAGTCCGCCTGGCCTTGCTGCTATTCCAGTTTCAACTGTTCTGCCTGCGGTTACGAAACCCCTACCTGTCCCAGACCTGCTGTTTTCAACTCTTAATGATCGGCTATGAAAAGCCAACTGAGAGACCTGAGCCCTAGGACCATACGTCGGGACTACCGGCCGTGGTGACTCCTTGCTGTCCCCAGTCCGCCTGGCCTTGCTGCTATTCCAGTTTCAACTGTTCTGCCTGCGGTTATGGAACCCCTACCTGTCCCAGACCTGCTGTTTTCAACTCTTAATGATCGGCTATGAAAAGCCAACTGAGATTTATTCCTGATTATTATTTGACCATGCTTGTCACTTATGAACATTTTTGAACATCTTGGCATGGTTCTGTTATAATCTCCACCCGGCACAGCCAGAAGAGGACTGGCCACCCCTCATAGCCTGGTTCCTCTCTAGGTTTCTTCCTAGGTTTTGGCCTTTCTAGGGAGTTTTTCCTAGCCACCGTGCTTCTACACCTGCATTACTAGCTGTTTGGGGTTTTAGGCTGGGTTTCTGTACAGCACTTCGAGATATTAGCTGATGTACGAAGGGCTATATAAAATAAAATTGATTGATTGATTGATATGACTGCCTGTCCGTCACCAGAGAGACACCATATGACTGGCTGTCCGTCACCAGAGAGACACCATATGACTGGCTGTCCGTCACCAGAGAGATACCATATGACTGGCTGTCCGTCACCAGAGAGACACCATTAGTAATGACTGGCTGTCCGTCACCAGAGAGACACCATTTGTAATGACTGGCTGTCCGTCACCAGAGAGACACCATTAGTAATGACTGGCTGTCCGTCACCAGAGAGACACCATTAGTAATGACTGGCTGTCCGTCACCAGAGAGACACCATTAGTAATGACTGGCTGTCCGTCACCAGAGAGACACCATTAGTAATGACTGGCTGTCCGTCACCAGAGAGACACCATTAGTAATGACTGGCTGTCCGTCACCAGAGAGACACCATTAGTAATGACTGGCTGTCCGTCACCAGAGAGACACCATTAGTAATGACTGGCTGTCCGTCACCAGAGAGACACCATTAGTAATGACTGGCTGTCCCTCACCAGAGAGACACCATTAGTAATGACTGGCTGTCCGTCACCAGAGAGACACCATTAGTAATGACTGGCTGTCCGTCACCAGAGAGACACTATATGACTGGCTGTCCGTCACCAGAGAGACACCATATGACTGGCTGTCCGTCACCAGAGAGATACCATATTACTGGCTGTCCGTCACCAGAGAGAAAACCATATGACTGGCTGTCCGTCACCAGAGAGATACCATATGACTGGCTGTCCGTCACCAGAGAGATACCATATGACTGGCTGTCCGTCACCAGAGAGACACCATATGACTGGCTGTCCGTCACCAGAGAGACACCATATGACTGGCTGTCTGTCACCAGAGAGACACCATATGACTGGCTGTCCGTCACCAGAGAGATACCATATGACTGGCTGTCCGTCACCAGAGAGATACCATATGACTGGCTGTCCGTCACCAGAGAGATACCATATGACTGGCTGTCCGTCACCAGAGAGACACCATATGACTGGCTGTCCGTCACCAGAGAGATACCATATGACTGGCTGTCCATCACCAGAGAGATACCATATGACTGGCTGTCCGTCACCAGAGAGACACCATTAGTAATGACTGGCTGTCCGTCACCAGAGAGACACCATTAGTAATGACTGGCTGTCCGTCACCAGAGAGACACCATTAGTAATGACTGGCAGTCCGTCACCAGAGAGACACCATTAGTAATACTGGCAGTCCGTCACCAGAGAGACACCATTAGTAATGACTGGCTGTCCGTCACCAGAGAGACACCATATGACTGGCTGTCCGTCACCAGAGAGACACCATATGACTGGCTGTCCGTCATCAGAGAGATACCGTATGACTGGCTGTCCGTCACCAGAGAGACACCATATGACTGGCTGTCCGTCACCAGAGAGACACCATATGACTGGCTGTCCGTGACCAGAGAGATACCATATGACTGGCTGTCCGTCACCAGAGAGATACCATATGACTGGCTGTCCGTCACCAGAGAGACACCATATGACTGGCTGTCCGTCACCAGAGAGACACCATTAGTAATGACTGGCTGTCCGTCACCAGAGAGACACCATTAGTAATGACTGGCTGTCCGTCACCAGAGAGACACCATTAGTAATGACTGGCTGTCCGTCACCAGAGAGACACCATATGACTGGCTGTCCGTCACCAGAGAGACACCATATGACTGGCTGTCCGTCACCAGAGAGATACCATATGACTGGCTGTCCGTCACCAGAGAGATACCATATGACTGGCTGTCCGTCACCAGAGAGACACCATTAGTAATGACTGGCTGTCCGTCACCAGAGAGACACCATTAGTAATGACTGGCTGTCCGTCACCAGAGAGACACCATTAGTAATACTGGCAGTCCGTCACCAGAGAGACACCATTAGTAATGACTGGCTGTCCGTCACCAGAGAGACACCATATGACTGGCTGTCCGTCACCAGAGAGACACCATATGACTGGCTGTCCGTCACCAGAGAGATACCGTATGACTGGCTGTCCGTCACCAGAGAGACACCATATGACTGGCTGTCCGTCACCAGAGAGACACCATATGACTGGCTGTCCGTCACCAGAGAGATACCATATGACTGGCTGTCCGTCACCAGAGAGATACCATATGACTGGCTGTCCGTCACCAGAGAGATACCATATAACTGGCTGTCCGTCACCAGAGAGACACCATATGACTGGCTGTCCGTCACCAGAGAGATATCATATGACTGGCTGTCCGTCACCAGAGAGATACCATATGACTGGCTGTCCGTCACCAGAGAGATACCATATGACTGGCTGTCCGTCACCAGAGAGATACCATATGACTGGCTGTCCGTCACCAGAGAGACATCATATGACTGGCTGTCCGTCACCAGAGAGATACCCTATGACTGGCTGCCTCACCAGCGATACCATATGACTGGCTGTCCGTCACCAGAGAGATACCATATGACTGGCTGTCCGTCACCAGAGAGATACCAATGACTGGCTGTCCGTCACCAGAGAGACACCATATGACTGGCTGTCCGTCACCAGAGAGACACCATTAGTAGACTGGCTGTCCGTCACCCAGAGAGACACCATTAGTAATGACGGCTGTCCGTCACCAGAGAGACACCATTAGTAATGACTGGCTGTCCGTCACCAGAGAGACACCATAGTAATGACGGCTGTCCGTCACCAGAGAGAACACCATATGACTGGCTTGTCCGTCACCAAGAGCACCATATGACGGCTGTCCGTCCCCAGAGAGATACCATATGACTGGCTGTCGTCACCAAGAGAGACACCATACTACTGTCTGTCCGTCCACCAGAGAGATACGATATGCTGGCTGTCCGTCACCAGAGAGATAGCATATTGACTGGGCTTTCCGTCACCAAGAGATACCATATGACTGGCTGTCCCCGTCACCAAGAGATACCCATATGACTGCTGTCCGTCACCAGAGAGATACCATAATGATGCTTTCCGTCAACCATAGAGACAGACCCCCATATGACTGGCTGTCCGTCACCAGAGAGATACCATATGAGGCTGTCCGTCACCAAGGATCCATAGATGGTGCCCGTCACCAGGGATCCATAGACGGTGTCCGTCACCAGAGAGACCCCATTACGGCTGTCCGTCCCAGAAAACCCCAAATGGCTGTCCGCCCAAAATTTCCAAATGACTGGCTTCGTCACCAGAGAGATCCAAGACAGGGCGGCTCCTGAAAAAATTCTCAGGGGGGCAATTTTTTTGATGATTGGGTGACCTACCACTTTTAAAAAAAAATTGTCCACAAAAAATGAAGACGGGGGCGGGCATAAAGTCCCCCGAAGCTTTTTGCTGATTGGGAAGGTTTCCGTTTCGGACAGTTAAAATAATTTGATCCTTTTGTATATTAGTTTTTTGGTTTTGAAGTACGTCGGAAAATATAATTTTAAGTTGGCTACTAAAATTTGGCAGCCCCATTTGGGTTTGGGCCCTTTGTATTAAATACAAAAAACAAAGCCCTTCTTTCAGCCTTGCACAGGGGTGGGATAACACCCACGCCATAGGTCTCTCAGTTCTTCCAGCTCACGAGTTCTTGCCCTGAGGACACACACACACACACCCACACACACACACACACACACACACACATCATCACTGATAAACACACACACACACACACACACATCATCACTGATAACAAACACACACACACACACACACAAATCCTCTTCTCTTAGGCTGAACATCTGAAGACAGAGAACCCGACTCAGAGCCAATGCAACAGTGACACTAGCCTGGAGGTGACATCGCCCAACTCATCAGGACCAATCAGAAGATCAGAACTACTAGATTCAACCTACTTCATTTTATTGTATAAAATGTCAGCACACAATGTTTAGGGGCTCTTCTGATAAACTCCCTACGAGTTTGACGAACGGGTCCGTGCACGCGATTCCAGATATCTTTACCTCTGAATAAACTGCCTTATATTATACAATTATCCACCTTGTCCAAAGTCTCTACTTTTTCTCCGTTCTCCAGTAAACTTGTTTTATCAACAATAGTAAGGTTCAATGACACAGAAAGCAGTTCAATGTCGGGGTACAGAGTCGCTCTCTTACCAGGATCGCGGTCCGCTCTGACCAGGGTGAAGGTGGCCGGCTCCACCTCTCTGTCCGGGACTCTGTCATCCAGTCAAGTCTCCCAGCTGTATTGGGATTCCGCTGCCAGCAGCGTTTTCATTATTTAGTCCGTTCGTAGCGGGTATGTACACGATCAACAAGATCAGTCCAAAACCGAAGATCAGTCCAAAGCAGAATGTTTGCAGAATGTTTGTAAACTAAGTCTACAAATTAAAAACATAAAATAACGCCACACAGCAGGTCGCAACATAGACTCTGCTAGCCGCCATTGTCTTAGTTACGTTCAACGTTACGTCACGTATGACGAAAGCGCGTAAGTGCATGCACACAGACACCCATAGAGAATGTATTGAAAGCTTTGAAATGTGAAAAAAAATAGATTTTACATGACAGGCTATGAGAGACTTCTGGGCGATTTTCAACCTGACTGAAATCGCCCAAAAAACGGGCGGGGCCATTTGAAGCACGACTTTAGCCTGATTTGACATTTAGTGGCTGGCAGATCAGACGTGAACACTGATAACTGCTGTTGCCGTGATATAATTGATTAGAAAAAAAATCCCTTCCTTTTCCCGTTTGGCAGTGCGTCGCCCATATCGCCCTATTGAACAAGCCGTCCCTGCATATGACTGGCTGTCCGTCACCAGAGAGATACCATATGACTGGCTGTCCGTCACCAGAGAGATACCATATGACTGGCTGTCCGTCACCAGAGAGATACCATATGACTGGCTGTCCGTCACCAGAGAGATACCATATGACTGGCTGTCCGTCACCAGAGAGATACCATATGACTGGCTGTCCGTCACCAGAGAGACACCATTAGTCTAATGTCATAACAAATCAGTTGTTTCCCAAGAACAAAAGGTGGAACATATGTGAAAGGTTAATGGATGTAATTGGATAGGTTTGCATGTGCTGTATCATGTAATTTCATCTGGACTTGAAAGGGTAATGTCAGGCTTGTGCCCTGTGATTGGATCAATGAAACAAGGATGATGTCACTCTGTTTATTAATTAATTAATACTTGACCCAAATGAATGACCCTGCATGAACAGTGACATAAACACACTGACATAAGGTTGAACAGTGATATTAACACACTGACGTGAGTTTAGACTCCGCAGTTTAGTGAGTGGAGGGCCGCCACTTCCATATCCTCTCCTCAATCTCCCATCTGCTCCCTCTCCTGTGTTGGTGGGAAGACACCCCATCTCCCACATGGCAGAGCCCATTTGTCCAGGTGTAATTCATTATCTGTTTAGTCAGCGGTGACACCACAACACCTCAGAGCCATCTGCCTCCCGGCATCCCCTGGGGTTCAGCTAGCTCAATCAACCGATCTTCCTTCCTCCAAATAATAAGGACAGCCGGTCCCAAACATATTTACCCACCATCTATAACATTTTACATTTTAGTCATTTAGCAGACGCTCTTATCCAGAGCGACTTACAGTTAGTGAGTGCATACATTTTTCATACTGGCCCCCCGTGGGAAACGAACCCACAACCCTGGCGTTGCAAGCACCATGCTCTACCAACTGAGGCTACAGGAGACCAGACAGACATTGAACCAACTCATTGAGAGTATGAGCAAAAGTTAGCAGTTACGACAACTGATTAAACAATGACTTAACAGTAGTCATTTGGAAATGGTGTGCAAAGGCATCGTTATGATCTACCGCCTTGTAGATCTATCCTGGCTTCGAATTGGTCAACTCAACATTAGTCTCTGGAATTCAACACAAGTTTGTAATTTGAACATGGGTTGAGGCAAAGCTCTTTCATCTGGAGGTGTCTGCAGCAACGTGGTCCAGTTCTGTTGATGTCCCCTTCTATGACACTATCTGGTCCTCTATACACTACGGAACTCTGTCAGAGAGCTCCATGTCAGCAGAGTCGTCGTGTCCCGAAGCGTCCAGCTCCACCCCGGGTCAGGATGTCCATGGGACCCTCAGCGATGGCCCTGATAGTCGGGCCTCCGGGTCCATGG